>PVJX010010551.1:0-14335 GCA_004027295.1 Dolichotis patagonum
AGACTTCCTGGGGGTGAAGGGCGGGGCTACGGGCCCAAACAGACCCAGCCCAGATGCCGTTCTCCAGGCAGTTCCTTGCGGATGAAGGGTGGGCCTACCAGTCCTAAAGAGTTGCGCCGAGATGCAGGTCTGCGCAGACTTTCGATCCAAACAGCCCAGGCCACTCTATGGGTCCGAGAGTTTCGGGTCCCAAAGAGACAGCCTGAGATGCTGCTTTCTGGGAGACTTCCTTAGGTGACACTGGGTTCAGGGAGGCAGACCTGAGGGCCATCATTTCTTTTCTTCAGGCTCATAATATTCTTCATTCTCTTCATCAGTATCTTCATCTTTGATACTTTCTTTCTCTTCCTCATCTTCATCACAATTGCCATAAGAATCTTTATCTGCTCTTTCATCATCACATTCCTCTTCCAAAGATTCTTCTTCATACATAAATTTGGCCTCTGGCCAGGGGAAGTTATTTCCTTTGCTTTCTTTGATGCTGTTGCATGTGTGATTAGAAGGTTAAGTTTCCCATACAGGTGTGAGAGTTTGTGAAAAGTTTTGACTGTGGTTTCCATTAGCTGGTAGAGCGTATCTGGCTGGTGTACCAAGTCAGGCGATGTGGATAGGTATGATGCATGAACCGTTAATACACATTTCAGTGGCCGAATCATTAAAACAGCACTATTATAGTGGCTCTGGAAGCTTTTGTAGCAGTGGGATGATAGCATGCAAGAGTATCCTTAACACAGTCTTCTCTATTGGGTTTAAATACTTGGTTTGAAGTACTTTAGTTAGCATCTCAAAATCATTACTTTCTAAACTCTGGGTGAGCAGAACTGGAAAGCTATTTGTATGAAAAAAGTCATCCTTTTCTTCTTTTGTATCTATAGCCATGGTTCCCAGGCGCTCTTCAGTGCTAACCTCATTTCCCCCTAACTTCATTTGCTTTCCGCTTCCTCAGCGTGTGGAAGAGGTGACTTGACAGCTGCGTGAGCCCAGGAATCCCAGGCACCAGAAATTTTGCTTCAGAATTCATCATTGGAGTCCTCACTTTTGTTGCAGTCATTTCCACTTTTGGAGTCCAGCAGTTCGGAATATCTTTCACTAAACACATATGAGGTTCTTTGGAGTTTAAAGCCATTCACTCAATAGTAGGCTAAAACCAACTGCCATGCACAAATAACAAGGACATTTTGTTTGAGAAAAGTCAAGCTGCTAGTATAGGGGTCGGTTTTGGCATTGATTTCTTGCCTTTCCCAGGTGTTGTTATCTGAATTGTGTAGTTGGAAGTCAAAGACTTTTTGCAGTGTCCATTTCATACATGTTCAGAAAGATGGACTTGACTATCTGCAAATAACAGCTAACTTGACAGGCTCTTCTTAGTTTTCTGACAAAGTCAAGTCAGTGTAGACAGGCTCATCTGTAATGGTAAAAGACATCACTGCATCCTTTTCTTTGTTTTCTGACCAGACCTGCCAGACATTAAGTAACTAGCCATGTACTGCTCCAGATAAGAAACAAAGGCCATTGAAGGACTAGCTGTCATTAGGAAGTCTGATAGTGAACTTAAGTGATGAAACTGGTGTCACATGTCTTGCGGAGTGTCTATAGACTTCTTTGGTCTTCAAAATCCATAGTTTGATTGTTAGGCCAGATGAAAGAAACATCTCTCCACCAGGGCTGATATACAGGGAAGTGACACTGCTATTGTTACTTTTCATTTGCACTTCACTTTTCATGCTCATGTGTTCCACTCCACAACATGCTTATCTGAACAGCTGTATAAGCAGCCACTGTCTTGATGCTACTGTACGCAATTAATTGACTCTGTTGTCATAACCACCACCAGCAATCTTTCTCCTCCTGCCTCTGCTTTCCAAGTGCTGGGATTACCAATTCTTTCATTTTGAATTCACCAAATACCTTATTAATCTATTTTGTTACTTCCATTGTTACCATGTTAGATATTTTTGCTGTGTGACTTTCCCTCTTGATGCCTCATGGGCTGGCTTTGTGGGAGGTTTTGGAGGCATTTTTTGCCTTGTTCTCTGTTTTTTCTGTTTGTTAGCTTGCTTTCTGTGCTGAGGCTTGTGGATTGATTATACTGGGTAGCTTTGTTGCTAGTATTGAAACCTCTTTAGTTAATGTTTACTTTTCAGAGATGTCTTCTGGGCATATCTAGCTATTGGCCCTTGCCCTCTGTCCCAGGATCCAACCATTTCTATTTATTTGGCAGTTAGGTTGCAGCCCGTTTGGCCCAGTGCCCTTCCTTTTCTTTGACAACACTTATGACCCCCAGGCAATCAATATGTTTCCATACAGAGAAAACTAATAGAACAGTATTCAACTGTAACAAGATTTGGTTAACTATCTACAAATTCATAAATCTTAATGGTTATACCAAGAAAGAGAGAGGTTGCAGAGGAATAGGAGCATGAAAAATAGAATTTGAAAAATTAAGCAGTGAAATATGGGAGGTTGATAAAACTGAAATAAATGTTCCTTTTGAGGAGTAAAAAAATTAGTAGCATTTGATAAAATTAACAAAAAAATCAACAAAGAAAAGTATAAATAATAAAAAATAGAGACAACTCAAGCGGAAAATGATAGAATGAATTAAGGAAAGAGAGCAAAAAAAAAAGAGAGAGAGAGAGCAAGAAATGTGGAGGGGAGAAAGGAAGACCTATTCAAATAAAGTAATAATTAAAAGATATGGAAGAAAATGGCTGATAAAACTCTGAACTATACAGAAAAATAGAGGGGAAAACTGGGTGAAAAGAACAGAAAGTTTCCTGTGTATTTCCAAATGCTTTCTTCCAAAGCCTGCAGTCTTTGGAATCTAGCAAGTTGCATTCCTCCTTGCCCCTTTTTATAGCCTGTGCATTTGTGTGGTAACCTCTGTGGCAACTGTCTGAGGTGAGATGCATCCCCACTCAAGCTGGTACATGAGGGAGCAGTCAGACCGCCGGTGTCTGGAGAGACCCTGGGCTGGGAGATGGAGCAACCCACTGGACTGCGCGCCATTACCTTCAGATGTAGATGCTTCTGTACGACAGGTGGCCCTGAGCCTGCCCTTCCCTCATGGGACCCAGGTCCTGTGTCTCTTCCAAACCCGAGTTTGGCCTTCTGAGGGGGTCTCTGAAGATCCATGTCTAGTTCTCACCCTCCGTCAGTGTGTCTTCCATGGCTGCCTCTCACCAGTCACTGTGGAAGGTGACACTTCTGTCCTGAAGGAGTGGTGTAGGTGTTCAGCAGCTCAGTCCCACACAATCAATCCCGTATCAAAATGGCACCTGATCAAACTTTCCAGCATTTTTCTTACTGGGCAGCTCACCGAATAAGTGTTACTGAGGTTTGGGTTGTTCATCTTTCCTTCTGGAGTTGCGTTACACGTTCTTCTTATCCCAAATAAAGAATTGAATAACATGGACAAAAAGCAACGGGAAAGTTTATTTTAAAAAGTAAAAGTGAAGAGTGAAGGAGGAACTGGCACTGCAGAGTGAGCATGAGCCAAGTAAAAAAGGAAAAAACAAGGAGAATTTTCACCCTGGAGGAAGCATGGTAGGCTACCATGAGAAAAAACCATGATAACAATCTCTTTTAGGTGTCTAAGTCCATTTATACTGTCCAAATCCCAAGGAAATGCCTGAGAATTTCTACAGATGGGTCCTGAGAGGCAGTGCTGGGGTCCCACACCTGAGGCTGACCCCAGGCCTGCTTGTCCTATTGAAGATCTGCTCGAGCTCTCATGAGAAGTTCACACGCAGGGCTTTGGGAACTGCCCTGTGCATGTGTTTTGGAATTTTGTAATTAACAGGTCACAACTGCTTCCCCAGTAAGCTTTGCTACTCCCTAATATCCTATATCAAAATGACACATGCCAAAGTGTAGTTTTGTCCAACTCTATGCCAGTGCAAGGCAGCCACCCACAGGGAAAGACTCCCTTCCTCCCTCCCTCCCTTCCTCCCTTCCTCCCTCCCTCCCTCCCTCCCTTCCTCCCTCCCTTTATTTATTTGTAAAATATGCTTCCTCAGTGCTAGTGCTGCTGGCCCCCATGTTGTTTCTTCCTGAAGCGGACAACTCTTCTGGGTTTACCTCCTTTCCAAGGCATGGTCTTCCTTCATTGGGCTCTTTGTTTAGTAGTCACTTGTGTGGCTCTGTGCTTTTTAGAACTATTTGCAACAAGGAAGTATCTCGAGGGTCCCCAGGGAAGTAAATGGCATCTGATCGGGACCTGTGTTTCAGACTTTGGTCTCATTCAAGATCAGGCCCATGGTTGGTGGGCACTTCTGGAGCCCTCTGCTCTGAGCTCTGAGTTGATGGTGGTTGTGACCAAGGCATGGAATCTACAGCCGCGCTGTTGGTGAGGGATCAGCACATCAGTTCGAAGAGTCTTTTGGAGAACTTCTGGTAACTTCAGCTAAAGGATTATGTTATTTTTCAATAAGGGTAGTTTGAGTTCATTCTTTCCCATACATTTTCCTTTTCTTTCTCTTGACTGACTGCTAGTTTTGAGTATTATATTGAGTAGGAATGGTAAGAGTGCACAACCTTGTCTTATTCCTGATTTTAGAGAAAATGTTTTCAGTTTTTCCTGTTTAATAATATAATGGCCTTGTGTTTATTATAAGTAACTTTTTATCATTTTGTAATAAAATCCTTCTATAACTTTTTTCAGTTATTTTCATTAATGAAAGTTGGATTTTGTTGAAGACTTTTCTGTGTCTGTTGAAGTCATAATATGATTTTTGTCCTTGTGTCTATTTATGTGACATATTATATTTATTGATTTATGTGTATTACCTCTTTTTTGCATCCCTGGGATAAACTCAACTTGGTCATGATGTATGATTTTTAAAACACTTTGTTGCATTTTGCTTGCAAGTGTCTTGATGAAGATTTTTGCAACAGCCTTCTAAAGAGGTTGGCTTGTAGTTTTCCTTTTTGTTAAATCTTTGCTCAATTTTAGAGCTATAGCAACACTAGCTTCTAGAAATGAGTAGTGACATTTGTGGACCGGATGGGGAGACAGAACAATGGTCACACCAGCAAACAAGCCCAGTCTGGGAACCAGCACCATGTATGGACCCCTACCAGACCAGCCAAACTCCAGCCCCTTCTGGCCTGTGGGCTGCAAACAAAAAGTACCAACTCCCACCCCTAGTACCCTACCTCTCTGTAAGTGACTGACTTATCTGGAGAAACACAGGCTGTGGTGATAGTTATTGAAGTGAAATGCAACTGGATGCCTGTGGTGCTTTGGTGTTTCACTAACACTGCAGGTCCTAGACCAGTGCACAGGTTCAGAGGTTAGCGGTACACAGTGTGGCATCTAGGGGGCGATCTCCTTCTGAGGATTGCAGCCATTGTTGATTCCTATGGTCCTGTTTCGAGGTTCTATATTGTTTCCATTGTTCTGTTGGATTGGGTTTTACTCTCTTTTGTTTTGATTATGTTAAATCTGATGGCAGGAAAAGCTATTTCAAGGATAGTAAGCTATATTATGGTAGCAATTTTAGATTTACTATTGGCTTGTTTTGAAATCTTTTATTGCACTCATTGTTTTGTTTTTATTGTTTCTATTCTATTCTGTTCTGTTTACTATGTCCAAAGTTACCTGCAGCTATTTTAAAGACATCAAAAGGCATTATGGTAACTATTGTTGATTTTGTAATGCTTTGAAGTCCTGTTTCTCTTACATTGGTTTGTTTTGATTGGTTTTATTCTATTTTATTCTCTTTAAAAGAAAAAAAGAAATGAGTTTGGCAGTGCTCCTCCCCTTTCAGTTTCATTCACAAGCCTGAGGACTATTGGTGTTAGATCTTTCTTGACGTTCTGGTAGAAAGCTGTGGTGAATCTATCAGGTCCTGAGCTTTTCTTAGTTGATAGTCATTCATTGCCTACTATTAGTCTGTTCAGGGGTTTTATATCTTATTGGTTAAATTTTAGTAATTCATGTGGACCTAAGAACATGTACATTTCTTTTGGGTTCTCCAATTTGTTGAAATGTACATTTCCAAAACAGTTTCTTATCATCCTCTGGATTTTGGTGGTGTCTGTTTTAATTTCACCTGTTCCATGTCTGATTGCATTGATGACAAAGTTTTCTTTCCTTATTTTTGGTGAGGGACAGTCTGGCTAAGGGTTTGTTAGTCTTGTTTATTCTTTTAAATGACCAGTTATTTGATTCATTCTTTTTTAGTTTCAATTTCACTAATTTTTGCTAGATTGTTATAGTTTCTTTTCTTTTAATAGTTTTGGATTTGAATTTTTCTTGTTTTTCTAGAACCTCATGATGCATTATTAGGTTATTTATTCAAGATCTATTTTTTTATGTGTGCATTCACAGTCACTAACGTCCTTCTTAGAAGTGCTTTCATTGTGTCTTACAGGGTTTTGTACGGTACACGTCCATTGTGATTTGATGCTAAGAACTTTTTAATTTCTTCCATGATTTATTCATTGTTTAATAGTATATTGTTTAATTTTCACATGCTTTCATAGTTTCTGTGGTTTCTTTTGCTGTTGATTTCTAGTTTCTTTCCACTATTACCTGATACTAGGTTTCAATTGTTTTGTATTTATATAAGCAAGCTTCATGGCATAAGATATGGTCTATTATGGAAAAAAGTTCTATGTGCTGCTGAAAAAAAATATGTATTCTGTACTTGCTGGGTAAAACACTCTGTGATATCTCCAAGTCTATTTGTTTAATGGTGTGGCTTATCTCAATCTCTCATCATTGATTTTTTGTCTAGTTGACCTGTTTGTGAGAGTCGGGTATTGAAGACTTTCACTATGATTGTATTAATGCTTGTCTTTTTATGCCCAGTATATATGTTTATGTTTTATAAAGTTGAATGTGACAACATATAACTTTAATGTATATAAACGTATATATATAATGCATACATTGTATATATATTGTTTTATATATAATGTATATATAAAACATAAAATATAAAGCCTTATATGTTTTATAAAGTTGAATGTGACAACATTTGGTCCATTTATAATTGACATCACTTCTTATTGAATTGTTCCCTTTACTAGTATGTGTCTTTAGATCAGTACTGGCTTAAGGTTTTCTGTGTTTGAAAGTAAGATAACTCTCCTTTGTTTCTTGTTCAAGTTGCATAGAATATCCATCCTTTATCCATCCTTTTACTTTCTCTGAGATGTTTTATGGCCTGTGGGCTTATGAGATGCCCCTTTCCTACAGAGACCCTTTTGTCATACACTCTCTTCTGTGGCAGTCATCCCAACCAGTGCAGCATATAGGCAGTATTAGGGAGCCAAGCAGTCTACTCGACATCAGCATCTTCTGACCTAGTCCTCTCAGTAACCCAGACAACACAGGCCTGGCTTCTCACCACAGAATCTAGGACTACCCTGTTTTCTGCCTGAGCTCACCACTGCTTAAACATTTCAGAAGCTCTCTGACTAGCCTGCCTCCTCCATAACTGTCTCCATGACACAAGGTAAGCCCAGAAAGGATTGGTAGGCCTAGGGAGAAACAAAGTACCAGAAGCTCAAACTCCATCTTCCACCTAGTCACCATGGTGATTCCAGAAACCCAGTTGTTCTGTGACTTGTGATTGCTGGAGTGACTCAGTCTTGAACAATATACACCTTCCCAAAATGGCTCCTGACTTTATCACTCTTCACTATGGCACATGCTGCAGTGGACGTCTTCTTCATCGCTAGCCTGCCACATGGAATGAGTCGCTCTCAGAGTAACGCCACATGCTGTAACATGTGGCGTTACAGTAACTGTGGACTTTTCTTGGAGATAGTGCTTCCTGTATTTTGTTTCTCGTTTTTGGGCTTACCTTGTGTTTGTGGTGACAGACCCCTCTTCCTTGGGAACTGGGACTAACACTCCAGACTGCTTTGTTGTATTCCCTGCACTGTCTTCATTTGTTTCAGTTTGTGATTTCTAATTTTCTTGATAACTCTTTCTTGATTCCCAGAGCTCTTCTTTGCTCTTCACTGAGTCATTTTCCTGGTATTTTGATTCCAGGTCCTAGAGACTGTGATTTGCTGCTGGTCTTTATTCCACTATCTTTAGTATTTATCCCTGATTTTGGAAAAAATAAGCATGGCTGCTCTTTTCAGTCATTTGCTTTATTCCTTATGAGATGAGAGCTATATTCTCTTTTATCCCATTAGCACCCACCTGGCATCTCTCTCTCTCCCTCTCTCTGTTTCTCTCTCTCTCTCTCTCTCTCTCTCTCTGTCTCTCTCTCTGTCCCTCTCAAAGGAGAGAATCCCAAAACATACCAAATCTTATTGGATTCACCAAAGCACTATTAAGAAAAAAATAGCAATAAATACCTACATATGAAATAGAAATATTTCAAATAACTATCAAAATGGTGAATGACAACAACCTGATAGAGCAAGAAAAAACTATGCAAAATGAGTAGAAGGAAATAACAAAGATCAGAGCAAAAACACAAACAGAAGCTGAAAGAATAAAAATGAAACACAATTTTAACAAAAGAAAAAAAATGTGAAAAGAGGACCTAGTTATTGGTAAGGGAAACAAAACTGTGTCCCAGAAAAAATAGAGTGGAAATAGAAAGACACTGATTTGGGGTGTGTGTTCAGGAAAATGGAAAACATGCTGCCAGGCAGGAAATATGTTCTAAATTCCAGTATTCTTCATTATGACATTTCCACATATTTTTAAATAAGAAAATAAAATATTAAATAAATATGCAATGTGATAAAAATGTGACTATTTAAATTTAAAGTATTTGTTATAATAAAATACATTACTATTAATCTGCTTTTAACATATCCTTAGGCTTTAAACACACATCCCATTAGTGTGAGATTTTCTACAGCAGTTTTGAAAGTCCTGCTCTGTGCCTTTGGATGCTCTCTTGTTACTGTCTCAACTTCCTTACTTGGTTCAGGATTTTTACCTTTCTTGATCATCATGGTTTTGAAGAAACACCAGATGTTACATAGTGCCAGATACAGTGACGTGCTCTTGCTGGTAGGAAGCACTCGGTAGCAGCTTTTACTATATTTTTTATCCAAATTTGTAAAGACACTCATTAAGAGGACTTTTATAACTTCTTCAGAAACTGGCAAGAACACAGGGATACATGTGTTCAAAGTGAGGGGGAGTATTTTGAGGGAGATTAATGAGCATGTGTCTTTTTTTTGTAATATATTTTTAAAAACTTAAACATTCAACATACATTTTACCAACCCTTATATAAAGATATAAATATATCAAAA
Organism: Dolichotis patagonum; assembly: GCA_004027295.1. Taxonomy (NCBI): domain Eukaryota; kingdom Metazoa; phylum Chordata; class Mammalia; order Rodentia; family Caviidae; genus Dolichotis; species Dolichotis patagonum. The sequence continues at coordinate 9,241 of PVJX010010551.1, forward strand.
ATAATTTGAAAGTAATTTAAAACAATGAAGGCATGCATTTCTGGGCAGAGGGGTGATTTAGAAAAACAATAGGAGGCTTTAGAAAGAACCAGTGGTTCATGCAGTAAATATAAATGCAGGGTGTTGGGTGCATCACTGTGCGATGTGTCAATATTCTAAGCATTAAAGCAGCTTCACAAAAATGCATTAAGAAAACCACAACAAACCTTTTGTGCTTCTGAGTACAAAGTGCTAGTCAGTTTGAATGTTAACACCCCTCCCATAAAAGACTAGAAAAATGCTCAGTGTGATGTAATTTCCTGAATAGTGGGTTTCTTACTTCCAAATATGGAGCCCCCTGTTTTGTAAGTCATTTCCTTTCTGCATGAAGTCTCCTTTTGATAACGAGTGTAAGTATTTTAGTCTTGCATATATCAACACATCTGCTGAAATGCTGTTACTTTCCATCAACAGGGAGCTTCCTCTGAGGAGGGAGAGATATTTTCATGTATAAACAGATTGGTCAGAACCAACAGGAAGGACAGCGCTACTGGAGGGCGGTAATCTTCTCAAGGAGCTTACACAGAGGGCACAGTCACTTGTCTGTAAGAAAAAGCTCAGTAACACCCAAAGTGTCACTTGTTATTTTATGCTAAGTTCTTATGTTTTATTTTCTTCTATTCCTCTCTTTCCCTTATTTTTTCCTCTTTCTCTTTTGCTTCTTTTCCTTTCTCAGCCTTTTCCTCCTGCTAAGAAGTTTCAGCTCCAAAAGCTGCCATCAGTGCAGGTTTGCAATATGTAAATGTTAGTGTTAAATTTACCTTTATTGGTGATGCCCATGTGGAAATGCCCTTCAGAAAGATAAACTGTGCTTCTTGCTTCATGCTTTTGGGATCTCTTTGATGGTACCATTGTGATGGAGAACGTGACACTGGCGTTTTCTGACAGTCTATACCCTTAAGCGATGTACACCAACCAAAACTTGCAGTAAGGGCAACTGGAGAATTTTCAGAGGTAAAAATATTTTAAAAATAAATGTTAGACTAAGTCAAGGTTTAACCACATTGAGTTCACTAATTTAAGGCAATATTTCTGGCATCTTGGACATCTTTCATGAACTACCAACCAATTATATTTAGTGAGCACTTAATGCTGTGATGGGCACTGTGCTGGCAACTAGGTTTACAGTTTATCAGTGGGCTTAGTGGGAAAAATAATTCCATTGAAGTGAGGAGAAATTTGAAAATCTTTGGATTAAAAACCCACAGATAACCAGCTGTGCACATTCTGGGGAGTTAAACATTTTGCCTGAGCTCTCCTTGCTGCATATATAAAAAGGAAGATAAATGACTGTATCCCAGGGTGATTGTAAAAGGCCTAATGAAGAAGCATATGTGAAACTGCCAGCGTGGCATGTGGCATCTGGTTGGTGCTCTAAACAGAAGCTGCCAGTGTTATCACCATTATTATTGCCTTGCAAACACACTCACACTGTGCAGAGGACCTCTTATTCCCATGGATTAAACCTCTCTGTGTGTCAAAATTCCGTGTCTTGCTAAAGGTGTTAAAATACTGATTTTTTTGATGACTGAGGAAAGTAAGTATGTACATTGCCAGATGATCAGCCACCTTTTATAAAAGGAGAACTCTTGAAGCACCTAATTTCTCAATAGCAGGAAATCAGTAATTAAATCATCATAAATGTCTACAATAGAGTACACTGTTTTGTTCCATTAAGCTGTGCAATACAATTAAAAATTTAGAATTATGTTTCCTGGTAAAGGAGGAGGTTCAATTTTTATTGTTAAGTCTAAAAATCACCAAGTAGGAAAAAGGAAACACAGTGCCTACTCAATTTATATAGGGAAAAGTGTCTGCAAGTGTAATTCACATGCATAGAGTTATGTCTGGAAAACACATACGTCAAAATATTAACAATGGGTATCTTTAAATAATAGGATAATGGGTGATGATCATTTTCTATTTTCTATTTGTTTAATTTCTAGTTTTCTTGTGATAAGGCATGAAAAATAAAGTTATAAAAAGGAAGAAAAATACAGTGTGTTAAAAGTTATAAAAAAGTTATAAAAAGGAAGGAAGAAAAAGGAAGAAAAAGGAAGTTATAAAAAGGAAGAAAATCTTCATAGATGAAGATTGCGAGGTACAGTGGGACAAGGACTCTTGCACTAAAAAACATTTTGAAGGAGATTATTTTATTTTTAAATTTTTATTAACATGTGTTTGCAGTACATAGTGATTACACTCCTCGTGAGGAGTTGGTACATGTACATGACAAAGGTTAGTGTTTTTATCCCCTTCCCCTCTCTTCTCTCACCTCTCCCTATGTCTCTAGGTCCCCTTCCTGTTTGCAAAAGGTCTTTATCCCTATTTCTTATTATCTATCTTTTGTTTGCTCTTTATTTATATTTGGAGTTCTCATATAACACAAACCATGTGACAGCCAATCTTCTGTGTCTGTTTTATTTCACTTAACTTTACAGTTCCAAGATGCACCCATTTTCTTACCAATGACATGAGTTTATCCTTCTTTATGGCAGAGTAGTACTCCAGGCTTTGTCTTGCTGTGACTTGCAGAGTAGAAGAGTACAGTACTTCAATAGGTAGATGACCACTTGCGTGAGTGAGTGGTTCCAGGGCCACCTTGACAGGCATCTCCCCGTTAGCGATGTGAATGTGCCTATATGAACAAACCCCTAGATTACATTGACCCGCTTCAGTCCTCTCCAAGTCACAGTGCCACTGCAAGTCTTCAGGCATCTAAGCTTCTCATCACAGGTTTTCGCACTCAGAACACATGCCAAGCAGTGCCATTGGCACATAGACCCTCTTGGGTGGTTCTGAAGCACTTTGCTTGTAAACTCTGTGTGGCGATGCAGACTGTGCACTGGAGTCTGTCTTTGTGTGAACATTTGGCATTTTTCCAGCACTTGATAGGAAAAACTTTGAGGGTAAAAGGAACTTGAGGTAATTGCCTTGGAGATAAGGTCAATAGGGAAGGATAAACAAGAACCTTCATTGGCTAGTGGTGCTGGTGGTGAAGTCTGGTGCTGTGAATACCACCATTATATTATAAATACCACAGCTCAGGGTGATTTCAACACCTTGACAGTCAAGATTAACTTGTGGAAGACAAAACTGGAAGGAGAATTTCATAGTCTCACCCTGAGACCATATCCAAAATATCTGTGTAAGCATTTAGTGGAACAAGGTTGCAAAGGAATGTATATTGTATGATCAAAAAATACAGTGTGTTAAAAGTATTTCTGAAAAATTATTACAGTAGAAGATATATTGTCGTTAGTTCCCCTCAAAATACTGTGATACAGTTTGAATGCACTTATAATTCTTGCCACAGTTTGGTAAGTTGTTTTTTACTGTGTGTATTTAGTTGCAGTACAGTTGTTACCTTGATGTGCTAAATTGAAAGGTGTGTACTTTTCATTGTCGTTTGCAGTTTGGGGAAGAGCCAAGAATCTTGTGGTACCAGATCAAGTGAATAACGTAGATAAGGCACTATGGCTTACATCTAGAATATCCTCCCAAATTCTTGAGTTCAGAGGTGGGGCTTTCGGAAGGTGACTGAACAATGAGACGCTACATTCATCAATGGATTAATTCACTGATGAACCCATCGCTGAATGTGCTGCTAGGAGGTAAGGCTTGGTTGGAAGAAGTGGTGCACTGAGGGTGCTACTTGGAAAGGTATATGCCCTTCCCTGGCACCTCCCTTTACTCTCTGCTTCCTGTCCACCATGATGTGAACATGTTGTCTGCCATGCTCCTTTGTGATAAAGTTTCTGCCTTGGGACCAGCTGATTGTGAACTAAAAACATGAGCAAAATGTGAAGGGGACTGTTTAAGGTACCTTTCTTGTTGCTGAGACAAAATACCTGACACTCAAAGTTGAAGGAGGAAATGTTTATGTGGCTCACATTTTGTAGAGGTTTCAGTACGTAGTTGGCTGGCGCCCAGGCAGGGTGGCACGTGGCAGAGGAAAAACAGTTCATGGAGGGCGGAAGGCAGGAAGGTGACAAAGCAGTGAAAGAGGGAGGAAGCAGCTGCAGCAGCCTCTCCCTTTTACCCCTTCCAGGCTACCCGCCCTCTGAGTGGTGCCACCCACACTGGGGCAGGCTTTCCCATCATCTACACCCGGAACTATGCCAAACAAGTGAGAGGACAAATTTAGTGATTACACATAGTTAATTCCCAGCATCACACACCCAAGACCCAGCCACCTCCCCAAAGCCCCACTGCATGAGGCTCTGACTGCATGAGGCTTTGGGGGACATCTAGATACAAGCCATGGCATGGACCAAGAACATGAGGGTTTGGAGAGGACAGGGAGGGAAGAGGATGCAAGTGGATTTAAGATGCATCAAGTACACATATGAGTGAATGCAATTTTTATGCAGTACAAACATGAACTAAAATGAATTTAATGTTTAGTGTTACAAGCAAGAACTAAAAAATAATAATGACAAAACTGGGGGAAAGGGGATCTAGAAACAGAGGGAGGGAAAAGGATGGGGAAGGAAAGGGGAATAAAAAATCAGGTACATGTCCTCCACTCCCTAAAACAAATGTAAACATAATGTACTCCAAACATGTACTACTTTTTAAAAAGGAGCAAAAATAAATCTGTCCTCCTTTAAATTGTGTATGTAGAGTATTTTGGTCCCAACAAGGAGAAAGTGACTAAGAAATGAGTACATATCACAGTTTTTACAACCCTTCCTTTCCACTGGATAACACTTGTCAGCAGCCTTCGCTGTATCTTTTTTATCATGCCTGGCACAGAGCTAAGACATTCAGAACTGCTTCAGGCAGTAGTAAGACCTTGGCATCATGTGCTCCATGTGAGGGGAAGTATTGTGAGGGAAATTAATGTCATTGTATCTCTTCTAGTAATAAATTTTTAAAGTTATGTCACATAGTTTTTGATGACCATTTGTATAGCCCATCAGTCTAAACTAACCAGTGTTTATGGGTACAGTAAAATATTTGCTTTTCTGAACATTAACTGTGAACAAACTAATGTATGTTATTCCAAATTCATTCCCATTTTCCCAAAGTCAAGAAAAAATGAGAACATTTC
>PVJX010010551.1:14435-56734 GCA_004027295.1 Dolichotis patagonum
GAGAGAGAGAGAGAGAGAGAGAGAGAGAGAGAGAGAGAGAGAGACTATGACTTTTAGGAGAAGCACAGTTGAGGTGAAATTCTGAAATAAATGGTATATATTACCACTTACATTGTAGAGAACATAGACAGAGGACCCAGGGACCCAGAATGACACTAAAATGATGTCTCTTTTTCTTTCATCCTCTTATAATTTCCTCCTCTTCTGTCTGCTCTTCACTGGCTCCATGACAAGGTTCTGGGCATAAAGCATTTGACGGGCTTCCTGCACAATGAACCCACATCCTGCCACCCTGGGAGAGGATGTGAGGTTGTGGCAGGACATCTGCTTTGTCATGATGTGGAGGACTCACCTAGGGTCTTCATGTGACTATAGTAAGGGTGTTTGTAAAGCAAAATAGCCCCACTACTCATGCTTCTGTCTAGAAGCCTCTTCTAAGACCCTGAGACAATAAAAGCCTAAGAAAAAGTGAGGACACTGGGGGGGTCCCCCCTCCCCCCAGTCATAGGTCACTCCAATTGCAGTGAAGATCGGGGTCTAGGGTGTGACCTTCCACTGTGTCCCTTTCAAATCTAATTCTACAAAGCAGGCCAGAACCATCCATTTCTGATTGATAGGAATTTCCTCCATCTCCATGCCACTTGCCTCTCTCACTTTCTGCCTAAGCTGTGTGTGTGTGTGTACACTTGCGCACGCACGCACACACACACACACATTCCATTTTTTTCAAACCTCATCAGATGACTTGCTTTTTGAACAGCAGATAATCCTGTTCACCCTCCCCATTTCATCCCCCTTTCTGCCCCTGTGCTTACTTTCCTTCACCCTCTTTTGTGCAGACTCTGGTTTCTCTTACTTCTTCCTTAAGGTTTCTCTTTAAGCGCCCCAGTCACAGCAAGCTCATCACGTCAGCCCTCTCATCTCTGCCTCATGCTCACAGAGACTTGTCCCTTGAGATGCATGCTGTCACCTCTCAGTAGAATTCATTGACTCTAGGGGGTCCCAAGCATGTGGTCTGTGGCCCTGACCCCACCTGACCACCTCAGAAGTTTCATTCCGTGGTCATCTGACTCCAAAGCCAAGGTGCTTGGCATCATGGCAAAGGGCATAAAAGCTAACCAGCTCATGGTGGCCAGAAGCCGAGAGTGTGGAAGACAGCCAGAAAGGAAAGGGCCAGGGACAAACTGGTCACCAAATTCAGGTCCCTGTGACCCCCTTAGAAACTCCCAGAAGTGTGCTTTTCTAATCTCTTAGACAAGTAAAATCCAATGAATTGACAGTTACCATTCAACATCATGGCATCCATTTGGCATTATCTAGAATTTACTCCAAAGCTAAGAACATTCAGTAACCTCTTTTGGAACATGTGGGTTCCTAGAGATCTCTCTAAACCATTTACTTAGTATCTGTTTTATACGACACAGTAAATATTCTGCTCAACACTCAGACTTGGAACCTAGTTCCCTTTGAAGCTTATTCAATCTGTAAACATTAATTCAAGGTCTTCTTGTACTAGCCTCTGGGAAGTTGCCAGAAGGCACCAATCCTTGCTTTTGAAGAACTTATGTTCAGCAAAACACAGCAGGGTAACCAGGGCAGTCACAGGACTACAGAGGCCTGAGACATGCTAGATTAGAGCTCCAGCCCCAGCCAGTTATGTGTGAACCCATGGGTCAGTGTTTCAGGAGTGGGGATACTGAGGGTAGGCACACAGCGGGATGGTTTTTAAGAAACCGGGCTTAACCTCTCACTAGCAATTTTTCTAAGCCACCATTGTCCCATGTGCAAAGCAGGAGTCGAAAAAGTCCCTCCCAGGTAAGGTGGCTATAAGGACGCAATGAAATAGTGATTGTAAGAATAGTGGGCATGCGCTGCCGCTGCTCCAGATTGTTGTCCTTTCTCCGAGTGTGGACCCTCAGGAAAGCAGCAGTGCCTGACAGGGGCTTTGCCTGGTCACCAAACGGGTGCGGTTGGGATGGATGCAATGTGAGGAAGAAAAATGTACATGCGTTAAAGAAGGGCTAGTTCATTGTAAAGGGTGGGGAGGCAGCTAGTTGAAAAGAACTGTCTCAAAGCAGGAGCAGTTCACACATCAACTCAAGTTACTGGGAGCCTCATTATCCTCAGTGGTGAGTCATCACCACAGACGGTTCCGGGATCCAGTGTGTACAGGAAGTGCGTGTGGTGCTAACCTTATAAGTAAAGCGAGTGCTTTACATTTCCTGCTTCCTAGCATAGGTCTGGGATGAAGTAGCCGGCAAAACTGGAGACTGCCACCCTTGTAGAAAATTGGATTTCCTTTCCTAATGGGCTTCCAGACCCCAAGGGTCCCACTCCATGTCCCCTCCCTTCCTCTTGCTCTCCTGGCATAAGCCCAGTCGTGGCGGTGTGCCCAGTCATGGGCTCCAGGCTCACTTCCTGGTGAGAGATGGGAGGTTGTACGGAAGGGACACCTGCCCACCCGCCTGCCCTTCAGCTGCTGTTACTTTCCTTTCCATCACATTTCTGGAAATGGCTCCTTCACAAGGCACTCCTTCCTCTTGGGACCTCTTTGGGTAAGACAAGCTAATGACAGAAAAGACTTATATGACTGCTGTTCTCTAATAGCCCTATTAGGACACTATGACCTCAGACTGTAAATAAATGCATGACAAACTAATTTGCATGTCAAAAATACTGTTCTCCTTACTAAATCAAAGATTGGAGTTCATTGTTGGTGTTGGAGAACTAGATGGAGTGGCCAGAAAGTAGAGATAATTTTACCTTAAATAAAATGATGGTGTGAAATTTTATGATTTTGTACTCTTTCTTTCTATTATCTAATATGGCCAGGCACTGAGTTAAATACTGCAAGAGACCGAGAGGGATGAGTATCATCCTTTCCAATGTTATTGGGAAAGACTTCCTGGGCTCACAAGGTCATTTAGGGGACAAGCCAACTTCTCCTTTCAGAGCCTCCCTGGCGTGTTTGCTTAGATAGTTCCCACTTGTCTTTCACATTTCCACTGATGTTACTTCTTCTGGAACTTCGAAGAGGTTGTCTTTCCTGACTGGCTCCCTGACCCTGCATGACTAGGTGAAACACTGGGACTCCGTGCTTCCTCAGCCCTGAACCTGCCCTACATGAACCCTTCTCAGCTTTGTATCATTGCCTTCTGCCTGGTATGTCCTGGGAAGTATTCAAGCCCTAAGATCAGGGGACATGACACCTGATGTGTAGATAGAGACATATTTAGGTAGATGATGGCATAGACAGACATAGAATAGATATAGATACACATATAATGCTCAGTGGATATTTGCTGAGTGAGAAAAAAGACAAAAAATGGCTGGTTACAACTAAAAGTGTTCATGGCCTCCACTGGGGGAGTAAGATCTTTTCACAAAAATGCAAACAAGAAAGAGGTCACAGACAGTTTATCTTGGAAGTTTAAAGTGGGGGAAATAATAAGCAGCTGGTGGTGGAGTGGTGCGGTGGTGGTTATGGGAGGAATTCCATGAGAAAAATTAGCATTTGGTCCAGGCTGTAAAGAATAGAGGGTTTTTCTGTAGCTAAGTAAAAGTGGTCATCTTGGAAAATAGCAAGGCCCACAGGCAGAATCTGAAAGGCATATATGGAGAACGGTATGTTTGGGTAAGGTTTTGGGTATCTGCAGGTAAACATTGGGGAGGCCTGAACACGGCCTCAGAACAGAATTTGGAGTGTGCTGTTTGGAACCTGTGATAGGCATCAGCATCTCCTAACAATACATTGAATCACCTTCCTTGTGGTCCCAGTGAGCCTTACCAAATAATCCCTGCTCCACTGCTCTCCACACCCTTGGGCATCTGCCCCTGCCCCGACTCTATAGATGTGTGAATTTGTCCAGTAATAAGGTTTGACTTTTCACTGTGAGATGGTTTCACACTGGTTTGCCTGCTCAGGTTTTTAGGTCTGTGTCTTCTCTGAATGCTGAAGGGGGTAAATAAAGTGCAGGGATTTCCAGTTGAAAACAGGGCGGCGGTGGGTTGAACGTGTGCTGAGCTGTAGCCCCAGCTCTTCCATTAGCCTGCTGAGAGCTTGGGATGATTCACTTTCCTTGCAGCTTCCTTGTCCATAAACAAAAGATGCAGATGAGGGAACTGAAGTTTCCTTTAGATTTGGTGTTCAGTGACTAGGTAAAAATCTTGTGAATTTCAGCTGGAGTGATAAAGGGGAGCACATACAACATTTTAGAAAAGGTTTCTGTTATAGATCTGCGAACTTTCACCATTAGAAACTGGACACTTTTTTTTTACGTTTGTTAAGGGACAGCTTAATTGAACAAAACAACCATGGACACACAACACCCAAGAGTTCAGAATTATCGAACAAGTTTTTGAATTTTGTTGAGCATAATTTTGGACAATAAAGTTTCCAACAGTTGATCAGGAAAGTAAAGGGAAAGATGAATTTGGAAATCTCCACCATTACCAGCACGTATGTACTGTGTTTCCCCAGAGTAGAAGCGTTGTTTGCTGATCAGTATCTACCCATGGATTTTAAGAGTTCCTGCAGTTTGTGAGTAAGCCTCATAGAATTTCTAAGTTAGAGAATCTTTAAAGACTGCCTGTTCCACTGGCTTGTAACTTTTTCTACCTCACAGCACCTCTGAGGAGGGTGACACAGTTCTGCAAAAGTTCCTAGAGGCTCACAGCTGAGTCCACCAGACCTCCCACATTGTCCATGGACCACCCGATTAAGAGGCCTACAAAGAGTGACAAATCTGTTGTAATATAATTTGGTTTCTAATCAAACAATAAAATCGGAAGGTGTAATATGTGAAATGAAAGTTTTCAGGAAAGATGCATCCTCAAAGGGTCTGTCTGAAAAACACAAGAAGATATTAGCCCTTAGAGAAGGAGAGCAGGGAATTTATTCAACTAAACACCAGAAGAGGTGCTTTGGTGACATCAGAGTGAACATTCCTCAGCATATGGGAAATAGGCTATTTCCCAGAAAGATATGAACAAAGCCATAACCTGCATGGAGGTGGAAGCCAGAAATAGAAATGAAAACATGTGATGCAACTTGCAAGAACAAAAGGGAAATTAGAAATGCTAAGATGTTCAAAAATGAGAAATATTTTCCATTGACTCACTCAGGAGGAAAGTCTCTGAAGAAGCAGAGAGGGCATTAACAGTGTCTGTGGTGATGGGAGAGACTGGCTGTGGTTATTAACCACTGAGTACTAAAGGGTGGGAAGCAAGAGTCAAACTTACAATGCTCACCCCTGAAACAACACTAAAGACATGGCGCTTATCAGTAGAAACCCACTCATCATCCACAGAACACGGGAAAAGCTAAGGTTATCACTCAGCACCTCTCAGATGTTCTGCTGTGCCCCTTGGGCAGAACATCTTGGAAAATCAATGTGTCCTGGAACCCATAGAATTTGGAGTCAGAAACAGGTTTTTGAATCCTGGCTCTTCGTATTTCCCACACTGACCTGTCATCTCTTCTTTCTCTCACTTGTAAATTGAGGTAAATAGTGTTCACCTTTTTGAGTTGTTATGAAGATTAAATGAGATGAAATAAATAATGGCGATGAAAGTATCTAACACAGGGCAGGTAAAGGAGACTCAGCCAGTACCTGTAGTGTGACAGAGAAAGCAGAGGAAAGATGCAAGAGTTGTTTACTTCATCTTCCTTATCCTGCTCCAAATGAGAAAGGAAGGTGGAGGTGAAAAAGAAGAGAAGACAGGAGGTTCATTTTTCTGGAGATTATATAAATTAAGAATTTAGAAAATGTGGAATCTTTACTTAGTCCTTCTATTTTCTCTCTTTTTCATGGTAAAAGCGTAAGTTGCTCTTGGAAAACCTTGGTGTATGTATTATGCATGCATTTATGTCGGTGTATACTGAGACAGGGTTGTGCTATGTAGTCCAGGCCGGCCTTCAGCTCACTACGGAGCACATGATGGCCTTGAACTCATGGCAGAACCCCTGCTTCAGGCTCGCAAGTGCTGGGATTGCTGGTGTGCGTCACCATTCCCCGATCAGGTTCTTCACACTGAAACAGACATCTGCCATTGTCGTGGGACAGAAACAAAAAAGTAGACTATGGTCTTCAATGAGAGGACACAGTGTTGGCTGAGTGTTTGAACTTGGTAGTCATCAGATTCAAGCTACAACAAAGTTAATAGGTTGTATCTGGAGTGGTCTGCAAAATTAAGTCTAGATAATAAGAAGGTGAGTAGATTATTGATTACCAGTTTTATATCTAACCTGGGATCTTTTCTCAGTCAGCTCAGTGGGAGAAGGCAGCGAGCCGGACGCTGTTGGAGCCTACGCTGGAGTTTGCCTGGAACCGCAACTATGGGGGCTGGATCTGGCTTCACTAGTTTTCTGGCAGTGCACTCATGGCGTTCCAGGAGCTACAAACCTTCTGTCATGTCACAGGATGAGCCCTCGCCTCCCGCACTTCAGGCATGAGCTGTCCGTCTGTATCTGAGTGTGACTCGAAGCTCTCCCCATCCAGCCTTCTGTAGGCAGCATGCGAAGTGCTGCTTCCCTAAAGGCACACCAGTCTTTTTATTTTTTACTTTTTTTTATTTTAAAGAGAGTAAAACAAAAGAGGACAGAACAAAGCAGATCAGAACAGAACAACATAAGCAACACAGCACTTTACAACAAGACAACCAGCTATTAACAGTAGCCACCATAATGTCTCTTTCTTTGTAACAGCTGACCATGGTTTCAAATACAATAATATCAAACATAACAAACTAGTATAAAACCATTCAAAGGAATGAAAGAATTACAGGGTATTCTAAACTAAATAACAGAAAATGATCAATGGCTACTATTATATCTCATTTTCCATAAAAAGTTTTGTTTATACCATCACATATATTAGAATGCTAGTAAGACACAACATGATAGAACCAAGCGTAATAGAAGAATAGAAGCATGGTAAGACTTCAAAGCAAGATGATACTAAATCAGCAATGGCTGCCATAATGTTTTGTTTTCTTCAAAACAGCTTTCCTACCACTACAAATAATAAAGTCAAACAAAACAATAAAACCATTCCAACTGATGAATGAAAACATTAAAAGGCTTCAAAGCTATGCAATAGGGAATCATGATTACCATAAAATCTTATGTACTCTTACCATTTCTCACACTAGTGAGACTATATGGTATTTTACATGTGAGCTTGGTTTATTTCACTTATGAGTATGGTCTCAAGTTGCATTCATTTATTTATAAATATCTGAATGTGATCATTCTTTATAGCTGAGTAGTATTCCATTGTAAAAAGAACCACAACTATTTTATCCATTCCTCAGTTGATGGGCACTTAGGTTGTTTCTGTTTCCAAGATCTAGCTATTACAAATTGTGCTGCTATAAAGATGGGTGCACATATATCACTGTGGTATGATGTTTTCAGTTTTTCTGGGAATATGCCTAGAAATGGAATAGCTGGATCAAAAGGGACTTCCAATCCCAGCTTTTTGAGGAATCTCCAGACTAATGTCCACAGTGGTTGCACCAGTCTACACTTCCACCAACAGCGCAGAAGAGTTCCTTTTTCACCACAGCCTCTCCAGCACTTGTTGTTGGTAGTTTTTTCTATCTCGGTCATTCTTTCTGGGGTGAGACGGAATCTCAGTGTGATTTTAATTTGCATTTCTCTCTTGACTAATGATGATGAACATTTTTTCATGTATTTACTTGCCATTCATATTTCTTCATCTGAGAACTGTGTATTCATCTCGGATGCCCATTTTTGGATTGGGTCTTTGAATTTTGAGGGTCTGATTTTTTATTTATTTTATTTTATTTTATTTTATTATTTTATTTTAAAGAGAATAAAACAAAAGAGGGCAGAACAGAGCAGATCAGAACAGGACAACATAGGCAACACAGTACTTTACATTGAAACAACCAGACATTAACAGTAGCTATCACAATATCTCTTTCTCTGCTATAGTTGAGTATAGTTTCAAATACAATAATATGAAGCATAACAAAATAGTATAAAACCATTCAAAGAGTGAAAGAATTACAGGGCATTCTGAACTGAATAACCGAGAATGATCAATGGGTACTATAATATCTCATTTTCGATAAAAAAATTTTGTTTAAACTATCACCCATATTCAAATCCCAATAAGACACAATGGTATAGATAGAACCAATGGTAGTAGAAGGATAGAAGCATGGTAGGACTTCTAAGAAGGATGATATTAAATCAGCAATAGCTGTCATAATGTTTTGTTTTCTTCAAAACAACTGTTCATACCATCACGCATGATATAGTCAAACAAAACAGAATAAAACCAGTCCAACTGATGAGTGAAAACATTGAAAGGCTTCAAAGCTATGAGATGGGGACTCATGCTTACCATAAAATCTTATATACTCTTATCAACTCTCATACTAGGGAGACTATACGGTATTTACACATGTGAGTCTGGTTTATTTTGCTTATGAGTATGGACTCAAGTCATGTCCATTTATTTATAAATATCTGAATGTGATCATTCTTTATAGCTGAGTAGTACTGCATCGTATAAAAATGCCACAACTTTTTTATCCATTCCTCAGTTGATGGGCACTTAGGTTGTTTCTGTTTCCAAGATCTGGCTATTACAAATTGTGCTGCTATAATCATGGGTGCACATATATCACTGTGGTATGATGTTTTCAGATCTTCTGGGAATATGCCTAGAATTGGAATAGCTGGGTCAAATGGGACCTCCAAACCCAGATTTTTGAGGAATCTCCAGACTGACCTCCACAGTGGTTGCACCAGTCTACACTCCCACCAACAGTGTAGAAGAGTTCCTTTTTCCCCACAGCCTCTCCAGCACTTGTTGTAGGTAGTTTTTTCTATCCTGGTCATTCTTTTTGGGGTGAGATGGAATCTCAGTGTGGTTTTAATTTGCATATCTCTAATGACTAATTATGATGAACATTTTTTCAGAAATTATTTGCCATTCATTTTTCTTCATCTGAGAACTGTGTATTCATTTCAGATGCCCATTTTTGGATTGGGCCTTGAATTTCCTCGGTCTGATTTTTTTAAATTCTTTATAAGTTCTAGACAGAAGTCTTTTGTCTGAGGGACAATCCATTAAGATTTTTTTCCAATATGTGTGTTTTCTTTTCACTCTGCTGGAAATCTCTTTCGACATGCAGAACTCTTTAATAAGATGCGATCCCAGTTATTGATTCTGGGAAGTATTTCCCATGCAGTTTGATTCTTGTTCATGAATTCTCTACCTAACCCTATATCTTTGAGGTTTTTACTACTTTGTCTTCCAACAGATTTAGTGTTTTTGTTTTAAGATTTAGATCTTTGATCCATTTAGATTTTAGTTTAGTACATGGTGATAGGCATGGGTCTAGTTTTAGTCCTCTGCATATGGATAGCCAATTTTTCCAGCACCATTTGTTGAAGAGACTGTCATTCTTCCAGCGAACATGTTTGGCCCCTTTATCAAAGATATGGTGGTTGAGTGAGTTTGTGGTTGTGGTTGTATCGTCCAATCTATTCCATTGATCTTCAGGTCTGTTTTTATTCCAGTACCATGTTGATTTTTTTACTGTAGCTTTGTAGTATAATTTCAAATCAGGGATTGTGATGCCTCCTGCCTTGCCTTTGTTGCTTAGAATTGCCTTTGCTATTCTAGGTCTCTTCTGGTTCCAGATGAATTTTAGGAGTGATTTCTCTAGATCTATGAGATATGTTAGTGGTATTTTCATTGGGATTGTGTTGAATCTGTATAGAAATTTTGGGAGAATGGCCATTTCACAACATTTATTCATCCTATCCATGAACAAGGCATGTCTTTCCATTTTCTGAGGTCCTCTTTGATTTCTTTTTCAGGGTATTATAATTTTCCTTATATAGCTCTTTTACTTGTTTTGTGAGATTAATTCCTAAGTATTTCATTTTTTTGGATGCTAGTGTGAAGGGTGTGGCTTCTCTTATCTCTCTTTCAGTATTGTTGTTGTTAGTGTATAGGAATGCTATTGATTATTGAGTATTGACTTTATATCCAGCTACATTGCTGAATTTATTTATTATATCTAGGAGTTGTTTAATGCAGTTTTGGGGGTCTTCTATGTAAAGTATCATATCATTTGCAAATAATTATAATTTAACTTCCTCTTTTCCTATCTTTACTCCTTTTATTTCTCTCTCTTGTCTTATTGCTCTAGCTAGTATTTCCAGTACTATGTTGAATAGGAGCAGTGACAGGGGACATCATTGTCTCGTACCTGATTTTAAGGTAAAGGCTTTCAGTTTTTGACCATTCAGTATGATGCTGGCTGTTGGTTTGTCATAGAAGGCCTTTATCATATTGAGGTAAAGACCATCTATTCCAATTCTCTGTAAGGTTCTTATCACGAATGAGTGTTGGACCTTATCAAAAGCTTTTTCTGCATCTATAGAGATGATATGGTGGTTCTTGCTTTTAGCTCAATTGATATGGTGGATTACATTTATTGATTTACGTATGTTGAACCATTCCTGCATTCCTGGGATGAATCCCACTTGGTCAGGGTGAATAATCTTCTTGATGACTTGCTGCATCCTGTTTGCTAATATTTTATTGAGAATTTTTGCATCTATGTTCATGAGGGAGATTGGCCTATAGTTCTCTTTTTTAGTTGGGTCTTTCTCAGGTTTTGGTACTAGAGTAATATTTGCTTCCAGGAATGACTTAGGAAGAATTGCTTCCCTTTCAATTTCATTGAAGAGTTTGAGGAGTGTCGGAATTAAGTCTTCTTTGTATTTCTTGTAGAATTCTGCAGTGAATCCATCTGGGCCTGGGTTCTTTTTTGTTGGCAAGGTCTTAATTACATTTTCAATTTCATTAATAGAAATTGGGTTATTCAGCAGTTTTACATCTTCCTGATCCAGCTTTGGTAGTTCATATGTATCTAGGAATCTGTCTATTTCTTCAGGGTTATCAAACCTATGAGAGTAGAGGTTTTTGAAATAGGTGTTGATGATTCTCTGTATTTCCACAGAGTCTGTGGTAATTTCACCTTTTTCATTCCTTATTGCATGAATTTGAGTTTTTTTCTTTCCTTTTTTAAATAAGGTTGGCCAGGGGCTTCTCAATTTTATTTATTCTTTCAAAGAACCAACTCTTTGATTCATTGATCCTTTGTATTGTTTTCTTAGTCTCCATTGCATTAATTTTTGCTCTGATCTTTATAAATTTCTCCCTTCTTTTGGCTTTGGGCTTGGCTTGCTCTTCTTTTTCTAGATGCTTGAGGTGTAGCATCAGGTTGTTTATTTGTGTTTGTTCTGTCTTCCTCATGTGGGAACTCAGTGCAATAAATTTTCCTCTGAGGACTGCTTTCATTGCATCCAACAGATTCTGGTAAGTTGTATTTGTATTTTTGTTTGCTTGTAGACATTGTTTAATTTCTTCTTTAATTTCCTCTGTGACCCACTGATTGCTCACGAGTGTATTATTCAGTTTCCATATGTTTGTGGGGTTTTTGCAGTTGCTTTTATCATTAATTTCTAGTTTCATGGCACTATGATCTGATAACATGCATGGAATAATGTCAATTCTTTTGCATTTACTTAAATATGTTCTGTGGGCTAGTATATGGTCTATTTTAGAGAATGTCCCATGTACTGCAGAGAAGAATGTATATTCTGATGTTGTTGGATGGGACATTCTGTATACATCTATGAAGTCCATTTTTTCACAGGTGTGATTCAGTTCTGTTATTTCTTTGCTGATTTTTTGTCTAGTTGATCTGTCCCATTGTGTCAATGGCATGTTAAGGTCTCCTGTTATAATTGTGTTATTGCTTATTTGATTCTTCATTTCTGTTAATACTTGCTTTGTATAGCTTGGTGCTCTGGAATTTGGTGCATATAATTTAAGATTGTTATCTCTTCCTCTTGAAGTTTTCCCCTAACTAGTATGTAGTGACCTTCTTTATCTCTTTGGATCATTCTTGGTTTGAAATTCACATTGTCTGCAAACAGGATTGCCATTCCTGCTTTTTTTGTTTCCTGTTTCATGAAGTATTGTTTTCCATCCCTTGACTTTCAGTCTATGAATGTCCTTTTGGGTTAGATGGGTTTCTTGTAGACAGCATATGGTTGGATGTTGTTTCTTGATCCATTCTTCTAGTCCATTTCTTTTGACTGGTGAGTTGAGGCCATTTACATTAATGGTTATAACTGTTATATATTGGTTTATTGTTGACATGTTATCTTTCTGCTGTTGTATCTTTAGCTTTCCATTCTGTTTAATTGTCTGCCTTGCTTGGTGTTTTTTTCCTATGTGTATCTAGAATGTCTTTCAGTATTCTTTGTAGGGTTGGTTTGGTGATCATGAAGTTCTTCAGCAGTTCTTTGTCATGGGAGTATCTTATTTCTCCATCCATTTTGAAGGACAGTTTTGTAGGGTACATCAGTCTGGGTTGGAAGTGGTTTTCCTTTAGGATCTGAAATACTTCATTCCATACTCTTCTTGACTTCATTGTTTGTGTTGAGAAGTCTGCTGTGATTCTGATAGGTTTTCCTTAATAGGTGATCTGTCTTTTCTCTCTAACAGCTTTTAGTATTCTGTTCTTATGTTGGATTTCTGGGATGGTGATTATTATATTTCTGGGTGTAGTTTATTTTGATTATGTCTATGTGGTGTTCTATGCTTCACTAATCTGTGTGTCAGTTTCCATTCTCATGTTTGGAAAATTTTCAGCTATTACTTCTGTAAATAGCCTCTTGATATCATTTGTGCTGTCCCCTTCTTTTTCATTTATCCCTATTAATCTTATGTTATTTTTCTTTGCATCATCTTGCAGGTGTTGAATTTTTATTTCCTGATTCTTTGTTATTTTTAAAAGATCTTTCCTTTCCTGTCCACTAGCTGTAATCTTATCTTCGAGGTCTGAAATTCTATCTTCCCTTTCATTGATGAGGTTTTGGAAACTTTCAATAGAATTTTTAATTTCCTGTATATCTCTTTGAATCTGCTTCATGCATTCTGTTTGTTTCTTATAGTGTTCATTTAGGGTTTCTATCTGTTTGCTTTGTTCCTCTAGTTTTTTAGCTGTCTTCATTAGTGTGTTCACTATTTCTTTCACTACTTTTATCATTTCTTGTTTTACCTGGGAAATTATTTCTGATTTGAGTTTCTCCATAGCTTCCCCTAGTTGCTTCTTTATTTCAATTGACATCATTTCAGTCATTTCAGGTGTATGTTTTCTATTTTCTTCTATGTACATAGCTCCTAGGTTTTCTTGGGATGGGATGGAGATTTGAGATTGCCTTTTGGTCTTTCAGTTTGTCATTTTCCTATATTTCCTTGCTTTGAGCCATGTTCCAAAGCTTCCCCTGAGTGTGTTGGGAATCACCTTCTGCGCCCTCAGCTCCTGGGACTGAATGAATGTCAGTGAGCTTGGCCCAGCCAGGCCTGCAGGACCTCCTGAGCGCAGTCCAGTGTTTCAGGGAATTGGGTGGGAACTCCACTGCTGTGAGCACTGGTCTGAAACTCTCCCTTGCCCAATGCCAGAGGGCTGAAAGTCCCCATGTGGGGTCCTGGCCTCCCAGACTGAAAGAAGGCCGCTGGGTGCAGTGCACTGAGGCCTGCAAAACCTCTGGGGCCCAGTCCAGTGTCCTAGGGAGCTGGATTAGAACTCAACCACTGGGAGCACTGGTCTCAAACTCTCCCTGGGCCAGCACCAGAGAGCTGAAAGTCCCCCTGCACGGTCCAGCCTCCCAGACTGGAAGAAGGGCGCTGGGCATCGAGACCCTATCAGCCCTTCTATGGAGTAAGCCCTTGGGAGAATGTCCATGGCAGTGGCCATGCAGCAGCACACACCTGATTACTGGGTTGCACCTTCACTCACCCACACTAAGGCACACCAGTCTTAACAGCAAACACTAGCTATAGAATATTAGAACCTAAAATATATATATATATATATATATATATATATATATATATAGTGTGTGTGTGTGTGTGTGTGTGTGTGTGTGTGTGTGTGTGTATGTATTTTGTCCAACTCTCTTATTTATTTGAGAAATTTGAAGCCCAAACAAGTAATACATTTAGAAAATGAATTTGTGTCAAAGTCTGTCTTGGTTACTTTTCTCTCATTGCTGGGACAAAACACCTGACACCCAAAATCAAGAAAGGAAAAGTTTATTTAGCTCACTGTTTGTGGATGTTTCAGTCCATAATCAGCTGGCTCCAAGGCATGGTGAGTTGGCACAGGGGAAACACTTCAAGGCAGCAGCCACAGCAAAAGGCAACCAGTGCAAAAAAAGAGAAAACAAGCCTCTCTTCCTCCCTTATACTGTACACCAGCCACCCCTCTCCTCCAGGGTGGGAGCCATACTCATAAAAATCTCTGTGCCCTCCTCTTGTACAGGATGAGGGTATTCACAAAGTAAGAATCCTGGCTCCCTGCTGAGTCTCTCAGTTAAACCTCTAAATTTCTCACATTGACACAATGTATCAACCATTACACTGTCTCACTAAGGGGCCAGTATGGGTTGCCAGAAAAGTGGAGAGGGTCTGAGAAAGTGTGGGGTAGGAGGTGACTAGAGGAATATCATCTCTAGGAGACACTTCCCATTTAAGAGAGCAGTAGAGGCTTTTCAAAGATGGCGGACCTAGAGGTAGCAGGATATGGAGCCTCTCTGAGAGAGATAGCTCAAATGCTAGAATAGAACACCCTGGAGAGATCCAAACACAGGGAGATGGACTCTCTCAACCCAGAAAGAAACTGAAGGGAAAGAACCCACTCAAATATGAGGTCCTGGAGCTACCATTAGAGAAGCTAAGATCAGCAAGCACTGCACTCTGGCCGAGCTGCCTGAATTTGTGCCTGAGATCCACTTGAGCAACCGAACCTGTGCTGAAGCAACTGGCTTGAGCAGCCAGAGCGTGGAGCTGAACAGCCCTGCACACAGCTCGCCCAGAACCAGCCTTGCACGCGACCCTCCCAGAGGCACAATGAATCTGCTGCAGCTGCGCTGAAGTCAGAGGTCGGGGAGCCCAATAGTTCTCAGGACCAGCATCAACACGTGGTGAGTAATGGGAATGGGACCCTCCTGCTGGAAAGAGGCAACCAAACAGATGACATATTGGAGTTGGGCAGGACAGCCCTGGCTCTGTAAGGAAGCGGCTTCAGTTGGTTGCTCCCCTTGCAGAGTGGATTGGTGGAACCTGCTAGGATGGGGCTGTGACCCAGTGGGTTGTCACAAATCAGTTGGTTCCCTGAGCGTGGCACACACTGACACAGTTAAGGCCCACAAAGGTCAACTGGCCTGGAGGGGAGGAGCCAGCGTATATTCCCTTTGCTTGCACTTCACTCTGATAGAGGACAGCAGAGGGCAGAAGCCCCTAGCCTATGTGTTCCAGAAGAACCCTAACCAACAAGAAAAGGGGCTGGGAATTACACTATACACTTGTATGGAAGAAACCAAAAACATGATGAGAGGGAGAAATAAGAAAAAGTCCCCAGCCCCCAACCCTGAGAATATTGATCCAGGAGAAGTATAAAAGAGACTGAGGGAAGCAAAGATGCAACATTAAACACAGCATCAGTGGACATAAAGAGATATCTTTGGGACCTCGTAAATGAGATCAAAACTGAAATATTAATTCAAGTTAAATAAGAGATAAGTAGATTAATAAAAGAAAGGCTGGGCATCTCTCAAGAAGACACAGACAGAAGAATGGAGGAACACAAAAGGGGAGAAGCATTCCATGAAGAATATAAAAAACCTAGAATTCATGAAGCAGATTCAAAGAGATTACCAGAAAACTAAAGACTCCATAGAAAGTTGGTAAAACTGCCTGAAAGAAACCAAAGATAGACTATCAAAAGTTGAACACAGGCTTGCAATGTGTGATCATGAAAGGGAAGATCTCTTAAAAATAACAAGGAAGGAGGCAGTAACCATACAAAGGCTAAAGGATGACAAGAGGATCTATAACTTAAGAATAAAGCATGTGAATGAAGAAGCAGGAGTCAAAACAGAAGAACTGCAAGACTATTCACAGAAATTATTAAGGAAAACTTCCCAAACATAGAAAAAGGAAATGATATGCAGACATATGAAGCATACAGAACTCCAGCCACCTACAACCAAAACAGAGGTACACCCAGACACATAATAATCAAGATCCCAGAAATTCAATGTAACAACAGAATATTAAAAGCCATCAGAGAAAAGAAACAGATCACCTATAAAGGAAAACCCATCAAAATCACAGCAGATCTCTCCACACAGACCATCAAGTCAAGAAGAGCTTGGAGTGAAGTAATTCAAGCCCTGAAGGAGAACAATCTCCAGCCCAGATTGATGTATCCTGCAAAACTCTCTCTAGAAATTAATGGAGAAGCAAGATGCTTCCATGACAAAGAGGAACTGGGAGAATTTGTGACCACCAATCCAACCCTACAAAAAATATTAAAGGACATTTTAGAGAGAGAGAAAAAGAATATGAGCATTTCAGGAATAGTGGCAGAGAGGCCTCAGTGAACGGGCAGACAGTGGAGTGGAAGAGAAAAATAGACTATCAATGGCAGAAAAATAGAATAGCAGAAATGAGGCAGAGAAGATTGGCTATAATCTCTAGTATAGAGGGCCTCTAAATACTAACAGAGAGAAACACAGGCAGAGTAGATCAGGAGATAGGGTCCATTGAGATGCTCTATATAGGGAGGCAGTGGGACCCAAAACAAGCAGTGCACCCCATGGGAGTGAAAGGGGAGGAATTGTCTAAAAAAGGGAGGCAGAGGATATTGTTCATGGGGTAACAAGATTTAAAATCTACACTATTTTCATCACTCTGCTTAAATGGATTACATGCTGTTTCAGTTTGTCTACTTACTCTAGACTCGAGGATATGGTCAGCTATCCCAAAAATAAGAGGACATATTATGGTAATCATTCTTAGTTTCCTATCAACTTAATCTGAATCCCTTTATAATTTATGCTGTCCTATTATGACTAATCTTATTTGAATCTGGTTTGTTAGAGTGCTATCTTGTATTGACTGGTTTTATTCAAATCTGTTATCAATGATAGCATCAAGTCTAAGAGTATAGGCAACTACACTGAAGATGACAAGATTCACTAAGATACCCACTCTGGTTTGATTATTGCCTGCTTTTGAAGTCTCATAATATCTCCAATGCTTTGTTTTTATTAATGTTGTTATATACTGCTGAGACATCATGGTAACCATTGTAGATCACCTTGTATTGTGGTTTTATATGACTTTTTGCTTCATGCTTTTCTAGGAATTGTTTTGTTTTGTTTTTACCTCTAATACAGAAATGATAGATGTACATGTAGAGACTCATGCATGTGTAGAGCTTATAAACAGTTTACAAGAACCAACTATATAACACATGTTGAAATGAACAACTACTTTGAAGAAAAAGAGACACTACAATACCCAGTGCTGATTCCATAATGTCATGATGTGAAATCCAGCAAAACTATCACTTTTTGTTCAAAGCAATTTTAGCTTGCTTTGTCTTGTTTAAGTTCAACACACATAAAGGTATGGACAGCTGTTTTGAAGAGAATGAGAGACACTATGACAGCCTTTCTTGGCTTCCCTATTGTCTGGGCTTGAAGACCTGAAACGCCCTCCTCGTCCTGCTCAGATCAGTTCCATACTATGTTGTTTCATGTGAACTCCCTGTATGTGACAATATGGACATTTATTTGGAAGAAAACAAAAGTCAGTATGATAAAGAGTGAATATGTCTGATTGCCTAGCTTTGAAATTTACGTCCCTTACATTGCTTTCTTGTGATCCACTTTGTTCTGTTTTGTTGTATTTAATTTTACCCTTTTGATACAATTGCATGTATGTTTGAGTGTGTAAGATGGATGATTATATTGCTGTTTTAGTCAGATTGTGGAGCAGAACTGTTAATGGTCTCACTGTTTGAATGTCTACTTTGCATGTTTTAATTTTTTAATTTGAACAACTGTTTTCAAGATGTCAGTATGTAATTTGTCAAGTAATGATTTCTTGGTTGTGTTTTTTTTTTTTTTTTGGTTCTTTTTCATTTTTCTTTGGAATTCTGTGTTGTTGCTACCCTTTATTCTGCTTTGTTTGGGTTTTTTTCTCATTAATAAAATTTAAAAAAAAAGAGAGAGTAGTAGATTCATGATATCTCTAGAGGAGATTTGGGGCCATGTAAAAGTTGAATGTCTACCCTGTCCACATCTCCAGGGTTTCCCTGCTGTTCTTTTAGTATGTGCTTAATTTATTTTGGGCTTCAGACTTTGGCAAGCACACAAGGCTGGAAAAGGATGCTTAGTAACTTTGCAGTGGTACCAGATGCTTTGTGGTTTCAGAGGGATTACCAGCTCCAGGAACACTAAGATCAGATTTCAGATGGACTTCAGTGAACTAAAGATAAAAGGACAACAGAACAAGGACCCATGCAGGGTCACTCACCTGTCTCCAGGTCTGGAGGGCAACTTTGTGAATGCAGAAGAAACAATTTCTGGATCAATGACTATTGCTTAGTTACCATTGATGTGGATGGAGGAACTGCTGTGTGTGTGTGTGTGTGTGTGTGTGTGTGTGTGTGTGTAAACATGATTTTGGACTGGTTGCTGTTTATCCAAACATGAAACACTGGAATGCATCTCCAGAGTTGGAAATGTATGTAGCATGAGATAATACTCCCTTTATTTTTAACCCTGGATCAGTTGAGAAACTGTCTACTCTTTGATGTAAATAAGGGCAGATGTTAGGACCTGGGAAGGGGTGAGAGAAGTAATTACTAATAGAAAGATAATTTGAAACACATATATAACCTAAAAATTTCTAGTAATCTTAGTAAAACAGAACAGGTAAAATTAATTTTAATAGATTTTATTTAATCCAATGTATCCCACATTATTTGAGATATTTCTGATTTTTAATTTTGCGAAGTTGTTCAAAATTGCTGTGTATTTTTACACTTGTAGCCCATTTCTTTTTTATATTTGTCGTATTTCCAGTGCTGAACAAGCACACGCGGCTCCTTATTACCACACTACATGGCACAGGCGTAGAGGAACAGGTATGTAAAGCTATTTGGTGGTTAGAAAATAGGAGCAGAATATATATATATATATATATATATATATATATATATACTTATACATAGAGAGGGAAAATCATTCAGATAAAAGCCCTTGAAGTAAAAGACCTATTCTTTATATGGACATGAATCATTTCCATCTTCACCCCACGCCATGTTCCTTTCCTCCAAAAAACCTTCATTCACACTTCAGCTCCTGAGATGCTTTCTGTAAATCTAAATAGAGAGAAATCAGATATGAGCTAATAGGATAAATGTTTACTTGCCTTCTTCCTTCATTTATTCAACAAATACTGAGTGAGGAACATAATTATTTCTATCCCTCAGGAATGGAGTTATATTTGTACTATCTAGATGTTAGTTCAGTGAGGATGATTATTTTATGCTTTGGGTGCCACCTAAGACCAAAGAAGGTATTAACTGAGTGATGAAAATCCCTCTAGGACTGTTGTTCCTTGGCTTAATGTTTGCATGTTCTCTCTCAGTGCACATTCTACCTTTTCAGAAGAAAGTATCTTTGAATACCTAGAGTAGAATGTATTCAGAAAGAGAAGCTACAGTGCCTGTTTCAAGAAGACATAGAAAGTAGGTCTTGCTCATTCAGTTACACTTAGAAATTCCATCATAACTGAAGGAGGAGATACATGGAAATTAGGCTTCCAAGAGACTCAGCAATTATGTTCAATGACTTTGCCACGTTGTGAAATTTCAGTATTTTTTGAGCCTTAAAACTCCTGTTTTTCTGCTGATCAAGTCAAAGGACTGTTATAAAAGATTATTACCTAGTACACTTATAAAATATCAGGGCCTTCTTTCTGTATTTGATTCACTGATCCCCTTCAGACCACAAAATTGTTTGCTAGCTGATTGATCCCAGTTACAGCTTTAGAATTAAACTGACCAAATTTTGGCAGAATTTTGTAAGCTGTGAAGATCATGTCAAGAGATTTCATGCATCCTTTGTACTGATTTGTAGTGGGCTGGAATTTGGAAACCGTGTGTGTGTGTGTATGAATTTCAGTTTATGTGAAGTGCGGTCTAGACCAGTCTTGTCATGTCCTACCCAAAGAATCTCATTGAGGATAACTGAAATCATCTACAACCTTGCTTCACAAAGTTATCTGAGAACCAGTACTACTGGCACCACCAAATACACATACAGAGTGTGCATTTCATCAGTCACCTGGGTGATACCTCCTTATGTTAGAGATAGAGATTCATTTCGCTATAGTATCCCCACTAGTGATAGTCAGTTGGGCCCTTGACTATCTTAGCTGCTCAGCAAACAACTCACTTCCTCTTTGGTAGCTACTTCTGTTTTTGAACTGTATTGATTTACAAAATTGTCCCTTCTGTTGGGCTTGTTGGTGCACAACTGAAAAACCAGCACTTGGAAGACCAAGGCAGGAGGATTGCCACAAGTTTGAGGTCAGCCTGGCGCCCATAGTGAGTTCAAGGCCAGCCTGAGCTAAATAGTGAGGCCCTGTCTCAGTAAACAAACAAAACCTCAAAGATACAAAACAAGACAATAGCAACAACAACAAAACCAACACAGAAAGAAAAATAAAATTTTCCTTTCTGTCAAATCAAAATCTGTCTGTTGCTAATACCCAGTCAAGTTTCTGTGTAAGTTTCATTCTTCTGAAAGCCCTTAGGGCAAATTCTTGGAAATGCCCTTTTCTTTCTTCTTTCTTTCTTTCTTTCTTTCTTTCTTTCTTTCTTTCTTTCTTTCTTTCTTTTTGTTTTTTAAAGAGGGTTCAATTATAGACTTGTGGGTGGTGAGTATAACCACACAAGGGCAACTCCCAGCCACCAGGCAAAGGTGTGCGAGTTTGAGACATTGTGGAAGGATGACACGGTTCTTTGCTTTGTTCTATGTCATCTTTCACTGCAGGCAAAGATCATGGGGATGAGTTTGAGTGGTCACAGTTTAGAAGGGTTTTGGAGAACCTGAAGCTTTCAGAAGGAAAGAGAAAATCAAAGTGATGCCTGGAGTGATGTTGTTTATGCAGAGCATTCTAAACAGTGAGGGCACTTAGAGTGGAAATGAGAAGCAGGAGTAAGTGATGTGACGGTGTGGGAAGACCAGCCGTGTGGCTCCACTTCTCACCAGCTGAGGGGCAGTGAGGAATTCATCAAACCACGCAAAGCATCATCTTTCTGGGTCTTTAAAGAAAACAGGATGATCAACCTGTCCTGCCTATCTCCAAGGTTTCTGAGAGACTCATTGTTGACGATGGCTGTGAGCATGTGTGATGAGTGGGTTACTGCTTGAGGCTGAAAGCGATGAAGCAGGGTAGTAGAGGAAGCCAGGAGACACAGCTGTGCTCAGGACAACCTCAGAGAAGCCCCTCATTCTCCCCGGGCCTTTCTATGACACAAGTGGGCCCTACACAAAAATCTCTAAGTGCCTTTCTGGAAGGCACGAAAGTAGCTGTGGCCCATTGCAATTATTGCATTGTACCTGGAGGCTTTAAAAATATTTATTCAAAAAGAATTCCCAGCGCTTGGATCTGAGTCCTCTCTATGGGAAATTATTTCAGTCTTTCAGTGAAGGCCTATCCTCCACCATGGGAGCCCTGCTTACATGGTAGGTCTGCCTGGCCTTTACTGCTCCTATTCCCATATAAACATGTGGTACCCAGGTGAAGGGAGTAATACATGACAGTTTTATTCAGTGTCTGTGTCAGATATGAGTTCCAATTTCTAGAAGCAGATTCTGCCCTAGGCACCCTCAGAACTCCGTTCATAACTTACTGGAATATGTCATCTGCAGAATTTTTGCCCTGAAGGAGTGGTTATGTTCAATACTTTAAATATTAACCAGGAATGTTTCAAAAGTATTCTTTCCAGTTTTTGTAAGTACCCAAACTTGAAAAACCTGCTGGTTTTACAAGCCTGCTCTGTTAGACTCCAGTCAACAAAAGCTGAAGCCAGCTCTGGTATTAGTAGCCCTTCCCTAGATACTGGTTAGTGGACCAATATGTGTGGCTCATAGGATGCTATATTTGCTCCTAAAGACATCTGTTTGTGTCTCTCCTGCCAATCTGGGATCCTGCCTTTCTGGGGATCATTCTCACCTCACGGTAGCCATGTTTTCGATTTCCTACTTCACTGCTTAGAGCCTTTCTTTGAACTCTGTACTTTTGCATTTTCACAGTGCATCCACTTGTGGATGGAAACTCAGTGGCCACAGGCTATGGGTGTTCCATGCCATCTGAGCGTGATGGTGTATGTGTATTCTTTTGAATCCTTTCCAATATGACATCTGCTAAAATGTCTCCTTTGATTTGCTTTGTAATCACAACTTTCTCGTCATTATTGAGAACATGACCCAATTTCAAAAAATCTGAATAGAGGTGTGTGGTAAGATGCCTATGCAACAAGAATGTGACTTTTCTAAAGAGAATTCTTACTCATTCTGGGGTCTAGATTGGAGTAATGAGTGGTTAACTGATAGAGATACTGTTTGCAATGACAATCCACAGTTGTTATGGAGCCAGATGTTAGGCTGACCTTATCCTACTCAAAACAAGCAAACAGACAAAAAGTTGTTGTGGAATTTAGAGGTTGTTTTACTTTGTATAAGTGCATAATGGAGATATGTACCATACTTGCATTTCTATCTTGAGATTATTCCATTTGTAACAGTTACTCATTAATTCCAGGCTTTTATGTTATTGACTGCCTATTTCTAAGCATTTATACTAAAATCCACATTCCTTTGTGTCTTACCTGTTTTTCCATGCTTACACCTGGATCCCTCCTAGAATATCTATTTTTTTAAACCTGAATCTTCAACTCTGTTTTTCTCTGGACTTACCTGTTTTGTCTGGAATGTGACATCTCTTCTTCTTTTTCTGTGTCTCTCCCTCCCTCTCTCTCTCTTGTTCCCATGTTGATTGTTCTGTAGGGGTTTCTGGATATGTCAGTCATCACACGGGAAGCAGTTTGCAATGAGATCATAAACACTGCTGAGAAATCTGTTCATTACTGCAGCACTGTCTCTCATCACTTGACTTTCATCACAAGGTATCCCCTTCTGACAATAAACCATTATTTATCATTTCTCAACAACCTGAAGCCTAGCAGCAAAGGGTCACCACAGATAAGAGTCAAACCTTACAAGATTTGTAAGTACACTTGGAAAATTTTGGTTCTCATGTTCTTGGTGTACTTTTGACTCCAGAAAGCAGATCATTGGCTGGCTATGGGTATAGACATTTGGAGGAATGAGCAAATAATTCCCTTCTTCTTTGAGGGTTTCTAAAAAAAGTCATATTTTCTATCAGTCACTGTGAAAAGAAGGGGTAGGTTAAAAAAAAAGGAGGTCATGGACTGCTAGGAGACAGAGACTGGTAAAGAATTAAGTGACATGCAAAGGGGCCAATGAGAGCTTTATTGGTGGTGTTCAATGTTAGGCTTTTGAATAACACAGGGAAAAGAACAGTTAATTCTGAGCAGAAATGAATGAAATGAAGGAACAAGTTTCATTCATTCAGGTATCTCTTATGTTTTATGTATGTAGGAAATTCTATTCACATAGGAAGGGAGATTTGAACACGCATTGACAGAAAACTGGGTTTTGAGAACTAGAGTGAGAAAGAAGGCGCATTCCCAGCTGAGGAGAACATATACACAAGGCAGTGTTATAGAAGTTGAAGAATCCTGTGTAACCGCACCATGTGGTTCATAAAGGAAATAGATAGAAATGAAGCTCAAAAGTTAGGGTGGAACCAGATGTTACATTTCACAACACAATTGAAATAAGTTTAGATTTTATCCTGTGGTTACTAGGGAGCCATGAAGATTTTTGAAGTGAGAAACAAATTGATCATATTTTTTGTTTTAGGGATATAATTCTGGAAACAGAAGAGAAGCTAAGTTTCAGAGATAATGAAGAAAAATGTTGGTAATGAGATACAAATACCAAAAAGAAATGATGAGAGTCTAAGCTAGGACAGATTAATTTCTTTGTACTCAGGAACATACATAAGATTACCCAGAGGGATTCAAGCTAAAGAGGAGTAATCAGCAAAGGAGACCGAGATGGGCAGCTGGAGCTGCAGGCGAAGTTCTAGGAATGCTTTCACAGAGCAGAGTATTTGGCATCTAGTCAGCAGTGCCAACTACCTCTGAGAGGCCAGGGTAAGAAACAAGAGACATTCAGCAGGCATTCTCGTCAACTAGAAAAAAAATCACTGGTGACTTCTGATGTAGACGAGCTAATGGGGGGGCGGCAAATGCTCCATTGCAAAGGGTGGATGAGTATGCTGAATGGGGATGTGAGGGTGGTTATACTTCAAGGAATATCAGGGCCAGAGTGGGGACACACGCGTGTCTGTACCAGGGGAGGAGTTCACAGAATTGGATGAAGCAAATGAGAAGCTGTAGGTGAAGGAAGAGCTCAAGGAAGGGACATCAACATGGCCAAGAGGAGGGACACAGAGACTCAAATCTGGAGGGGAGGGAGATTAAGGTGTTGTGGCAGCAAGTTTCCATCTCAGGAAGGGTGCTGAGTGAGGAGCATTCTGTTGAGAGTAGAACCCCAGTGTTAATAGGGTAGATTGGAAAGGACTCAGTGTGTCCAAAACTATGTGAGGCTCACCCCAAATCAGAGCCAAGTGGGGGACCTGTGGAGGGACCATAGAAAAAAAGCTTGGCTATGGTGATCTAATGAAGCTAAGTAAGAAGACTGATCATGACTTGTTAAACTTTGGGGGGGGCAATGTTGAAAAAATAAGAATCTGATGAAATTAATATCATTTGAACATGTAATAAATGCAAACATTGTTGGATAGTATATATTCTTCATTTTACAGTAAGCTTGCAGAACCCAGTATGCACTTTCTAGTTGACAGCTCAGCTCACTGATGTCACGGCAATGTTATCTCATTTCAGCCTAAGCATATTTCAGTTGCTGTTACTGTGTGTGGCAGTCATATTACAGAGTATGGCACTAATGTGTATTAAATATTGAACTCTTCTAACTGCATTTCCATTTTTAACTGTGCGGAGTAGCACAGCTCTCTAATGGAGGCATCCTAGGTCACTGAATAAAGAAAATATTTTGGGACAGACATTTTGGATACTTTGAATAGAAGCCTAGTATTCAAGGTGTAAGTAAGGTAACCCAACAGAACTCATTTTTCCTCACGTATAAGGAACGGTGCTAAACAGGTATGTTTCCTACCTGGAGTGAGCACATCAGAGTTCCTTATCATCTCTGGGTCTTATCATCCCAGTTCTTTGCACTTCTTATCCACCCTCCTTAGGGATTCAACTAGATCTCTTACATGACTTTAACCTTTACGTGATCTTTTTACTCAGACAGTTCACCTTGGCTATGTTCCTAATCTACTGGTTGTGGTGGTTTGAGCTGCTGTGTTACACAGGACTGTGAAGCCAAATCAAAGCCAGCTGGGGAAAAGCAGTGATCAAATCATGATGTTTTAAAACTCAAATTAATGTAAACACAAGTATGTCAGCCCCTCCTGCTGTAGAGATTCTGAAAGGAAAAGGACCTGATAGGGAACTACCCAATTAGTAGTTGAGATAATCAGCAGCCCGAGAAGGGCTTTGCTCCCAAGGGCTCAGTGCTCCTGGCTCATCAGGACCCTCACTAACAAGGCTGGAAGTAAAGACAGGGTGTCAGGCTGGTGCCCAATCTTCTGAGAGGAATGATTTTTCACTGTATACTCATAGTCAATGAGCCATTAGAAATCTAGCAGTTTAGAAATTCTAAATCCTAGACATGTCCTCATGTTGGATAAATGTACTAATTCCTTCAAAAAAGAGAAGTGTTGGAAAGACAAATGGGCTGGCAGCCAGAAGACCTGCGTTCAGATTTTGCCTGACACCTCTTACACTGAGAGGCAGTCCTTTAGACACTTTCCTCAACACTGGAACAAAATACCTGGCACTCACAACTTAAAGGAGGAGAGGTTTATTTTGACTCACAGTTCAGAAGTTTCAGTTCATGTTGCACAAGCTTAAACATAGAAATAGCATGGCAGCCACATGTGGCAGCACATGGCTGTAATCCCAGCACTCAGGAGGCTGAGTTAGGAGGATTGCTGAGCGTTCAAGGCCAACCTGGGCTATATAGTTAGTTCAAGCTAGCCTGAACTGCATAGCAAAACTCTGTCTCCAAAGATAAAAAAAAAAAAAAAGAAAGGAAGGAAGGAAGGAAGGAAGAAAAAAAGAAAGAGAAGAAGGGCCTAGGTGAAGGAAATATGCTTATGTCATAGCAATCGGGAAGAAGAAAGAGAAGAGAAAAGCCAGAGAGGGAGATAGTGTCTGACCTAATGGTTGGCCTCAACTTCTCCAAAAAGCAAGTCAGAATTTAGTCGCCTGTAAAAGCCCCACCTCTGAGCACATGAGGCTTTTTGGGAGACATTTTTGATATAGACCATAATAGGAACCCACTTACTATATCTGAACTTGGGTTCTTTCCCTCAAATATAGGAATATTAGAAATGCCCATCTTGCCAACCACTCAGTATTATTTTTTACTGTAAATGAGATAAGATAGGTGAAAGTGCTTTGGAAACCATACATTATTCTGTAAGTTGCAGCGCTGTTACAAAGGACATTGACAGAAATCTCTATGTTTCTGTCTCTGAACTTTGTGGGTGAGTCTTCTCATTTTTTGAATATATGTGTTCTTATAGGTGCTTCAAAATGGACAAAGCAATTTGGCAGTTTTCCAGGCAACTATCTAAAACATTTATGTCTATAAGAAGACTGAAAAGCAGAGGATTTCTTTTATTAGAGGATTAAACGTACCTTACAAATTGTTCTCTGTATTTAAATGTTGCGCTGGTAGGAAAATTAATATAGGGATAAAGTAAGAAGTACTAAAGAGTGTAAGACAAGTGTGTTTAAAACCTAAACCTGTCTAAACTCACTGTGTAACAAGGCTAAACTATATTCTGAGCAAAAAGAATTGAGGTGAAGTGTAGGAAGCCTTGGAAGCTGGAGATTGATCACATATGTGGGACTAGAGCAAGGCCAGCCCTGAAAACACAGAAAGCCCAAAACAAGCCATGAGAATAAGTTGTTCCAGCTCCAAGAAGGCAGGGGGCCCGGGCCAGCCAGGCAAAGCTGCGAAGCAGCGGGGTTGAAACTGACATCCTCTTCCGAGTGTATCAATGAATGTGCTGCAGTGGTTGAGCAGTCCCTTTTGTCCCATCAGGAGTGAGGGTTCCACCTGACCTCAGCTTTTGTCTCTTCTTTATTTTGTCATCATCTCTCTGTCCCCCGCCCCTCCCACACACCCCAAACATCTAGAGCTGCAGCCTGACACTACGGCGAATCTGTATTTATTTAGTTGTTTCTGGGGGCTGCTTAAGTCTTCCTCTCCTCTCTGCCTCTTGGATAAGCTGACCTGGAGAAAATTTCAGGAGTAGAGTTAAGCCAGAAATGCTTCATGACAGCCTACCCTTAAGGAAATCCTAATGCAAAGGGGCCCTGGAGCCATGCAGATAGGTTCCCAGCCGTGTCGCAGAAACAAGAAGCCGGAGCACAAACTGACTACCCTGCCCTTCATCCTTGGCTGACCTGGATCGAGCTGACCTTAAGTGCTGTTAGGACTCAGTCTGGACAGTGGTGGACACCTCCAAACCTCCAAGTCAAATCTCTCCCTGAACCTCCTGAGGAACCCTGTACCTCGAGTCAGCTCTGCATCATTGCTGTCAAAGCCCTGATATTCAGACAGAAAAGCACAGATATACATCCTGCGACCTGGGGAGCAGGTGGCTGGGCAGAAATGTTACATTCTTCTTTTCCTGTGATCGTGTCAGGAAGCCCTGCAGCTCTGGAGGTCATTTGCGATGTGTCCCTTTCCCTGGCTTTTATAAGCAGTCAACTTCAGGGCAGTGTAGCTGCATTTATCAGGCCTCCATTGCTAATCTTTCATTTCTGACTTGTGTTTGGCCAAAACTGTTTGGGATTGTTAGGCCTATTCTCATAGGAATCCAGAGCAGTGTATAATGATTCATTTAAAATATAGCGATGTGTGTTGGCTTCTGGGACACCCATGAGGCCAGAAGAACTCATGCCTCCAGTTTTACTCCCTGGAAGAGTTCAAGGGCCATGCAGAATGTAGACCTTAAGGCTGTGAATCCTAAGACACCTGATGAGGGGTCCCCTCGGGCAGAGTACAGAACAAGCTATTCTGCCACTACTGGCAGCCACCGGGAGATCTGTCTTTGGTGGGTGCTGGACCTGAGGAGGGAACCCCTATGACACCCAGAGTTCCTAGTCACAACCGTGTCCAAGTGGAGATACGGGTGTCTATCAGCTTCACTGTTAGATCCCTTAGTGACACAAAGTTAGAAGTGCAATGTTCCTTGCCTGCCAGGAACTCAGAGGTGACTGGGGAGACAGACACAGAAAAGGACCTTAAGACAGACTGTGATAAGTGCTAGGAAGGTGCATGAGAAAGAGCTGAGTTTCTCCTGGAGGGATCCTAGAACGCATCGTCGTATTTCTGTCCCCATCAGCTCATTTTTGAACAGCTAGGATGCTGGGAGAACTTTCTGTTCCAGGTAGTTTGTGGCTAGAAATACTTGGAAGTTTTCCCAGAGCCTTCATCCTCTCATCAGCCCCACAAATCGATGTTCGAGGTCCCAAATAGAAGTAGCACTTCTCGGTCATAGGTGTGTGTACTGGAAGCTCGGGGTCTCTGAACACACCTAAGAATTACCCCAGAACCAGCGTCTTTACAAGTTGGCCGAATCTGTCTCCAGTGCCCTGACTCCGCTGCTGTCCCAGATGCCCATCTTAGGATCCTAGCACCGCCCACCGTCCCTGCACCACCCTCACCTTCCTCACGTGCTTCTTTCAAGGAGGCGCTCAGGAAGAAACCAAAATTTAAATGACTCGTAAGGGGATGGAATGTGTTACTCTTCCCAGAGACGTTTGTTAACAAGAAGGACCAGAGCCTTAATCCCAAGGAAAAAGACCGAAATTGTGGGAAGCGGATTTCTGGGCAGAAAGAGCCTTCATGACTTTCTTTAGGTCTTAGTGATAATTAGACATATTAGTTTGGAAGGTCTGCTCCACCACTGAAGAGCACTGATGCTTCATTTAATCTCTTGCTGAGGAAGTATAGTAGAAATGTACTTTACTGCATAGTGTCACTTTACTGATTTAGAATGTAATCTTTGTGTTGGCTAATGTGTTTCCTGAACTTTCTCAGATGCAAACTATTAATAATGTCATATTACCTAAAAGTTTTTTAAGGGTGATTTTTGATTTAGTAGATAATTTTGAACACTTATTTAAATACAGATAGAAAATAAAATATATATGATGCTAGTCTCACGTCTTTGTCTCCCAAAATTGAGGTGTACCTCAGCAATTTGACCATCTTTAATAAAACAACATATTAAAAAGCATCACTTTTTCTTCCTCTGTATGGCAAAGCAATGAAAAATGTTTCTAATTACTCTTTTGTCTTCAGACATTTAGTAATATAAAGTACTTATTTTTATGCTAAAATGTTTTCATGGGTTTATTATAGCAAGTGTAACTAACTGATCATGCCTTGAGACACATTTTGGTATATTAACCATGTTTCCAGGCAAAGGCAAGCCAGAACTACTTAACTTTTGTTGTCTCTCTGGGATCAGCAAAAGAGAAAACAATCAAGTGTCTTAGAAGTGAGCCTGTAAATATGTATATTTAACTTTATGTATCCCATGTACCTACTCTGTATAAAAAAATAATTTATAATCTTTGAATTGAGGTGTGTCCCAGACAAAGAAGTCATGTGTTGGATAGTGTCACTTTACTGATTTAGAAGAAGCTGAATACACGTGCAGGGCTGTGGTGTGGTGGGGGCATGATTGAGCTGAGAATGAGGAGACACCTTAGGGCACAAGACAGGCTACAGCTGAGGCCACCTGGAGACCTTCTGGATAGTTTTCTTTAATTAGCATTGCCTATTGCTCTGAGGGGTCCTTGAGCCCCTCCCAAGATCCTAGTCAGGTTTCCTCCATTGTCCACTCAACTCCTTGCTTGTTCTGATTAAACACGGGCTGCCCAGGGTCAGTCGGTCAGCAGGCTGGCAGAGTTAGGAGCTGCCGAGGGTCTCAGTCCTCCTGCGGCCCTAAAGACCATGCCCCTTGTCTCATCCCTTTCAGCCTTTGCTGTGCACCCCAACAGTCACGAATCTTTTTGTCTTTTTATTTAAATGAAGGAATTCCAAGTGATTTGCAGACTTATAACACCAATATAGTCATTGTAAGCTGTTAAAATTTATAAAATTATTCTTTTGGAGGAGAAATCAAATATAATTTCAGTTATAGTTTGTTAAAATCATGTATTCTTGGGGGCTTTTTCTAGTCATATTTATCTGTTTAGTATTAAATCCTATTGCTAGAGTAAGTTACTATTAAAAAGATTGTGTTCTGAAAAAAACATAACTGCCGTTATATATAACCTATTATTTCAAAGTGTTCCATGTAATTCACACACTGAGAATATGTACTATGTAGACAGTTTTCTGCTCACTTCTTTCTTTTTAAAAAAAATTTTATTCAAAGAGAAAAACAAAACAAAATGAAACAGAAAAAAGAGTAGCAACAGTGCAAAATTCCAAGGGAAAAAAAAAGAACAAAAAACGCTAAGAAATCATTACTTGATACATACATACTGTCATCTTGGAAATAGTTGTTCAAGTTACAAAGTTAAAACATACAAAGTACACATTCAAACAATGAGACTGTTAACAGTTCTGCTCCATGATCTAACAAAAACAGTAATATGGTCCTTCATCTTACACACTTAAATATAAATGCAATTATATCCTTTTAGAGCACTTTCTTTTGCTCTCCTTTTTACAGTAGCAATTACACATTTTGGGTTTTATTACTCCTATATTTCTTATTAGTTTTTACACTAGAGACACAATGTGATATTTATAAATATGATTCTTATTTATTTCACTTATGAGGATAGTCTCAAGTTGTCTCCATTTACCTATGAAGGCCTCAAGATCATCCTTCTTCATAGCTGAGTAATACTCCCTTGCATAAAAATACCACATCTCTTCATCCACTCTGCAGTTGATGGGCATCTTGGTTGTTTCCAAGATTAGCTATTACAAATTGTGCTGATATGAACCTGGGTGCACATATATCAATGTGATATGACCTTTTAAGTTTTTCTGGGAAAATCCCCAGGAGGGGAATAGCTGGTTTGAATGGAGCTTCCACTCCTAGTCTTCTGAGAATTCTCCATACTGATTTCCATAGTGGTTGCACAAGTCTGCACTCCCACCAACAGTGGAGCAGTGTTTCTTTTTCCCCCACAGCCTCGCCAACATTTGTTAGCAGTTGATTTCTTGATGGCAGCTATTCTTTTAGGAGTGAGATGAAATCTCAATGCTGTTTTAATTTGCATTTCTCAAATGACCAGTGATGGTGAACATTTCTTCATGTATTTATTTGCCTTTTGTATATCTTTATCTGAGAACTGAGTATTCATCTCAGATGCCCATTTTTGGAGAGGGTCTTTGAATTTGGGGGGCCTGATGTTTTTCAATTCTTCGTATGTTCTTGATATAAATCCTTTGTCTGAGGGGTTGCTGGCTAAAATTCTTTCCCATTCTGTGGGTTTTCTTTTGGAGATTTTCCCATTTCTTTCCCATTCTGTGGGTTTTCTGCTGGAGATTTCTTTTGAAGTACAGAGACTTTTCATTTCTATACATCAACAGATTTGATAAATAGATGTTTTGACGTATTGCCTTTGTTGTATGTAGTGTTTTATTATTGTTGTATGTTAATGATTCTTCAATACGTACATTCTGAGAAATTTTTACACATACATATTGCATCTTAATTCTTTTTACTTCTCTTCTCCTCTTCTCCCCCCTTTACTCTAGATCACCTTCCCATTAGCTAAAGATCTGTCTCCTTACTTCCTACTACCTATCTTTTATTTAGCTCTTTAAATTATATATATTTTGAGCTTCTCACATAAGAAAAACCAGGTGATATTTAATCTTCTGTGTTTGATTTTTTTCACTAAGCATTATAGTCTCAGGTTGTATTTATTTTATTTTCCTAAAACTGACTCAAATTTATACTTCTTTATGGCTGAGAAGTAGTTTATTGTGTATCTATACCACATTTTATTTTTCCATTCATCTGTTGCTGCATGTATAGTCCAGTTTCAAAATTTAAGTTATAATGAGTTGTGCTGCTACAAACATAGATATGCATGTGTCACTGTAGTATGATGTCTTTAACTCTTTGAGAAAGATACCTAGAAGAGGAATAGCTGGGTCAACTGAATTTCTAATTGTAGATTTTTTAAACAGATCTCCATACTGATTTCTATGGTGATCGTACCAGTTTAAACTCTCATCGACATCAACAATGATGAGGAAGAGTTCCTTTTCCCCATAACTTTGGCTGCATTTGTTGTTTTCTTAGTCCTTGGTGACAGCTATTCACTCTGGAATAAGATGGAATGTCAGTGTTGTTTTAGTTTGGATTTCTCAAGCAGTCAATGGTGTTGAACATTCCTTCATGTGTTTGTTAGGCTTTTAGACTTCTTCTGCGATATCCTTTTATTTCAACTGATGCTGTACATATTATTTAATAACACTATTCAGAATTGAGTGGCATATATTTGTTTTTGTTGTTCCTCAGCGCTTTCCGTGTGTTAGGGTTTACATCGAGATATCACTCAAAGCTTTATGGGCTTAGTGGTGGAGCTTATGGAAGTGATTGAACTATTGGAGTGCTGCAACTGACTTGCTATTAGGAGCTGGGGCCTGCTCAGGGAAGGAAAGTCATTGGCAGCAGGACTTTGAAGGTATTTCTCCCTCCCCAGCTCTTTCTGTCTCTGATTTCTGATCACAATGACATGAGTAGCTTTCCTTTGCCCAGGTACTTTCATTGTGCAGTTTCTATGTTTGAGCTTGCCAAAAATGGACAGAAACTCCTGGATTGTGGGCCCAAATAAACCTCACCTCCTTTAATTTGTTGGTATCAGTGTCTTAGTTACTCAATTTGCAAAAAGCAAGTAGAGTGATCACTTTAAACTTGGACTAAAACTCCCTAAATGTTTCTCTTACTTGTAATGGATCAGTGCTGTCAAGATCATAGTCCACTTCCCCTTCCTCTTCATAAATTCTGACCTCATCTGCTGATTTTGCATGACTGTCCAGCCCCCAGGTCTCATACAGCCTCAAACTTAATAAGCATGCTGAGGGTGTAGGGGTTTACAGTCACATGTGCCTCAAGGATTTGTGTGTGTGTGTGTGTGTGTGTATGTGTGAATGGCCTGACTTCTTTCCTTCCTTTCTTTAGGTTTTTATTTGGTGTTCTAAATGAGGTTTTATCTGAAAGTTTCATATAAAATGAGTCCCTACAAACCCCACCTCTGGCATCCTCTCCCCTTCTTCTCCCTCTGTTTCTCCATAACACTTAGCGGCACCTGATATTTGTCTGTACAAAAATCTTGTAGGATCAAAAAGGGTCATGATTCCGTTCTGCACCAAGAAGAGTACTCAATGGTACTCAGTCCTTTGTTGATCAAGTAAATGAGTTATTGGACTCTTGAATCCAGAGGAGCTGAAACTCAGAATATGTTCTATAAATAAAGAAAGAAGGAAACATTGTACCATTTTATGGCAATAGAAATTAATCAAAACAAGCTGGGCTCATACAAACACAGAAAGTGAAACTTTTTACAGTGGCAATCCTCTCCCTGCAGAGATCATTGTAAACGCCTACGTGTGACTCTTTGCGCTTACTTCTGTGCACATAGTAACCACACGCATCTCTAAACAAATGCTTTACATAGTCTTAGACAATTTTTTTCCTTATAGAACTTGGACATTGTTCCAAAATTTGTGTAACTAGCCCCTATTGATGATGCAAGTAAGTGAGATTATTGCCAACTTTTTAGCACAACATACAATGTTACTTTGAGTAGAATTATTGGCTCACAGAGCAGGAACATTTCAAATCTTAAGAGACTGTCAAATTGCCTTTCTGAGTGTATCAATCTAATACTCCAACCAAGTCATGGGAAAGTGTTTCTCACTACCCAATTAAAACTGCTCCACTGCCAACTTTCATGGTACGCTGTTCCTTAGTTCCAGTCCCTTAATCCAGCCTCTTTCTAGCTGTTCCCTGCTTTTTCAGTCCTCCATTTTCTTTCTGCTCATATTCTTTCAGGGAATGAATTCTTTACTTATAATTATGGTCTAAAGTGCCGATTGTATATAGGCTCTTTCAAAGATTGGGTGGTAGAAACCTGACACTACTGGTGATTCATGAGACACACCAAAGGGATTTGGAACTAGCTTCAGGCAAGAGTGAATCTAGAGGCTCAAACTGCTTGGTATTTATCTTACTCTTAGCTCTGTTGATCTTGTTTGGCTACATTTTCACCTACTGAATGCACCCATGGGAAACGGTTATAGGCAGCTCCTGCCTCATTCTTTCAGTTCTCTGCCAGGAACACCTTTCTCTGAAAACAATTCCAGACCCTGGCATGCCCCAAATGGGTTTTACACTTCCCTAGATTAACTACTTTGGCCAAAGTGGGTGGGTGAGGTATGGTTGGCAGCCCCATCAAAACCTCAATGAGGGTATAACTGAATGGTTGAGTGTTTACCAGCATGTGAGAGGTCATGAGTTTGATCCCCAGAACCAAAAAGAAACAAACAACCCAAAAAGAGAAAAACAAGAAAAACAACACTTCATGGAAGGGAAGTAAAAGGCCAAGGGTGGGGTGTATTTCTGTATGAATTGGAGAAGGAAGCTGGACAGGTAAGAGTTTGATGGCCCCCTGAACTTGGAAAGTTATGGTAGCATTCTTTGAAAAATACACCACAGTTTCCCTGTGTCAGTATAAAGTGCAGTGTGGCTGGGTGCAGGCTGTGTGCTGAACGAAGCTGCATAACCAAGGTCTCGGTAAGAACACAGCAGAGGATGGCACTGACGCAGTGCAGGGAGTCAATGTGACCACAAGGGCACGGCAGAAGGACATCACATGCTAAATATGTCAGGCCTCGTCTGAAAGGGAACAGACTGTTTGGATGACCTGTACATGGGTGTTTTTGCCAAGCCTTAGCATATGGAAATCATGTTCGACTCAGAAACACTTAGCCAAAGCCTTTCAGTATAAATGAAAGAAACCATCTCTTGATTCAGGTAGTGGGTGAAGTGAATAAATTGAAAAGATGGTTGAGATTGAAAATACAGTAGTCCCTCCTTAATCTGCAGGGGATAAATTCCAAGACTATCAGTGAATGTGTGAAACCACAGGTAATTCTAAATCCTATGAGAAGCGCAGTGTGGTGGTATACTCCTATAATCCCAGCACTGGGGAGGCTGTGGCAGGAGGATCTCCATATTTCGAGGCCAGCATGGGCTACATAAATGACTTCAAGGACAGCTTGTATTATAGAGAGAGACCCTACCTCAAAAAAAACAAACCCTATAAGAGATGTGATTGAAATGTATGGTTAATGTTTGAATAAAATTTATTGTAGTAAAAGACACATTGCCGTTAATTCTCCTCAGAATACTCCTCCTTGCTTTGAACAAATTTATCCTATCATTTTTGCTACTCTCTGAAGCAGATCTGGAAGCCTTTTTTCATAAATGTCTTTATGAAACTGATTTTTAAAAAATTCAGTTTTCGCTGTGACTGAATGCCATCTGCTGGAAAAGCAGGGTCTTAAAACACTGTGATGGATGTGTCTTTATTCTCTGGGTCTGGTGTCTTGTGACTTCCCCAAAGTCAAAGTAACCAAGAAAAGTAAACATTTTGAATCAATTTCAGGACACTGAGGCAGACTTGATAGTGTAAATAAAGAAATAAAAGAGGATGAAAAGAACTGCTTCAGAAAGTGGCAAGAATGATGGGGTGTGCTTGAAGTGAGAGACAGCATTGGCATTGAACATTCTCTGTAGTTTCTATCGCACCTTTTAGGTACTGTCATGTTTTTCTATATGTACATACCTATAATAAAATTTGATTTGTAAATCAAATTTTACAAACTTAAGTACGAATTTAAGTAAATTAAATTTAAGTAAATTAAATTTTACAAATCTAAGCATGAATATTCCTTATCTTCTTTCTATGATCTGTTGCCTAGGCCAATGTTATCTATTCTCCTATCTTTATCCTACCTTGTTTCAATTATTTAACTGAAATAGTACAAAGTTATTGGTTAAACTTTGTGTACAACAAATGAAATGTGCATAATCACTACTATTACGTCTTCTATGTTATACATATACATAGCTATATGTATATACTGCTTGTTCATTTATAATATCATACTCATTTTTTAACAATAGAGACTAATTTCTACATCATCATTTTGATGATTACATGATATTTTTAAGTTTTTAAAAAAATTTTAAATTTCATTTTAAAAGGTAGTAAAATTAAACATAACAAAACAGAACAGAACGGGACATAAGAAAGCATAAATTTCAAAGCTAGACAACCAGAGATCTTCACTATCTGTCATGTTGTCTCTTGTTTTCTTCCAAATGGTTGTCCATATCTTTGCATATGGAGAGCTCATACTAAGTAACATAGCCAATCTTTTCACAAGATGTGTAGTTCACTGGCTCCCACTTGCTAGGCGGGGGGGGAAGAAGAGGGGGGACACGAGATGGGGGACAGGACACATGAGATGTCTGATTCTCAGCCCACACGCCTGCAGGATCACAGCCGCCCCCCAGAGAGGAGAAGAGTTCCTTGTTCTCCCGGCACCCCAAGTCAATCACACGGTGCAGGTCCCGATGCGCCAGGGTCTCCCTCCTTTGGGCCGCTGAAAGTTTGCCACACTCACAGCCACCCCCCAGAGAGGGGAGGAGCTCCTTGTTCTCCCGGCACCCTGAGTCAACCACACGGTGCAGGTCCTGAGGTGCCAGGGTCTATCAGGCCCCCCAAAGTCCGCCATACTCACCTACTATTTCTTTCCGATGAATTGACCATTCCACTTCCAAAGTTCTGAAATGGCCAACAGACCACAGAAAGAATTCTCTTTAGGCTCCTGTTTGAAACCAGCAGCTACAGCAATCTGCTGGCCTTGCTTCAGGGCCACGATTAGATGATATTTTGTGTGTCACGGTATATATAGTAACTTTCTCTTACACTTGGGATGTTTTCAATATTTTGTAACTATGGAAAATTCCATAGTGAACATCGTTTTACTTTTAGTATTTTACCTACTGTTTTTCTGGATAATTTCTAGCAGTGGACATAAAGGTAGAGTTATATGACCATTAATTATATTATATCAACTTGAGTGCATTAAGAAGTGCCTAGCAGATTAGTAAAGCACAGTTCTGGTTGTGTCCATGGGTGACTGACACGAAAGCCAACAAATTGAAGGAAGAAGACACACCTCAATAGTGGGTGGTACTAACACATAGACTTGTAGCCTGGATAGAGGAAAAAGGAAAACCAGGAGAAAGTGCTCCTATTGTGGAAGAGCTCCAGAACCTTAGGACATTGGTCTCAAGTTTTTACAGGCTTCCAGTGCAGACTCGTACCCACTAATCCTACAGTGAACTTCTGGGCCTTAAACTTTGAGCTGGTCGTTGGTTTCTCTTGTTCTGTCTTGGAGAGAATAGCTACTGGATCCTTCAACTCTCCCCTGAATTAACATCTTGTGTTTAAGTATTTCTATGCATACATGCTTGTCACCCAAGTATAGAGAAGACCTATCAGTTGTATCTCAGAAATTGTTCTTTCCTCTCTCACTGGGAATTCATCATCTTATACTCTCTCTCAACTGGTAACACCACTCAAATCTCCCTTTTATGATAACATGTTTCTTACCTGAAAAATATTTATGGATTTAGAGAGGTCCTCATTTCCTTCTGTTTGAGAGTCTACTTGTAGATACAGGGGCTTAAATAGTTTTGGAAATTTTCCAAATATTTAAACAGGGAACCCTCAATATACAGCCTTAGGAGTCAGGAAAGGGCTGCGGTAAAGCGGGTGGTGGTGGTGTGAGAGCTAGGGATGTGGAGCTAGCAAACTCTTTTAGGAAACTGTGGGAGAAAAAGACAAGATGAGATAAGGGAGAGGAGGTATCTAGAAGAGAGAATGAGCAGAGTCTTCAAAAAGGCTGTATAAAGCTTGTGACCGATGAGAAATTAAACTTTAAAAGCGAGGGCACTAAAAGGTCAACCTAGAGCTGGGTCAGAGTAAAAATGGTACCCTGTGTCCCTGGAAACAGTGAAGTGCTCCCTAGACAATTACAGCCATTTCTTTGACCCTGAAGAGAAGGCTCAGCCCTCCTTTTTTGTGTTAGAGAAAATGTCTCTTGATCCTGGTTTTTCTCCAGCTACTGCCTTCTTTCTCTGTCTTTGCACCAAAACTCTATGAAAGATCTGTCTGCACTTGCTCTCTGTAGTTCCCCTCCTCATATTCCTCTTGAACCTGCTCCAAGTAGCATTCTTTTCAGAACTTTCAGTACCCTTTGAGACATTAAATATGTTTGAGTGTGTCTTTTTTAATTTTTATTTTTATTAGTATATGTTTTTATCACAATGTATTTTCATTGTAAAACAAAAAAGAATAAAAACCATGATACGGAGTTTCAAAACAAAATTATAGGAGATTAACAATGGTTAACATATTGCATATTGTCATCTTCAAAGTAGTTATTCAGATCCTGGAGGGCAGGCTGGTGGAGAACAGTGAGTTTGTGGGCCTCCTCCATTGCATCCTAGAGGGTGGGCTGGCTAGAGGCAGGTGGGTTGGTGTTCTGCGCCTCTCCATTGCATCCCAGACAGCAGAGCCAGCTGTCTGGACAACACTGAGTTCTCGCTCCCAGCTTCCTCCATGCTCCTCTGGATGGTGGGGCCATCTGGAACATCATAAGACTGATGGGAACCCCAAGACCCAAGACAACAGCCTGGCACACAGACTCACACACACCATTAGAGGGCGAAGTAATCCTTGAGGCCAGTGACATGGAAACATCTGAAGCAGCAACGAGGAGACAGCAGTTGGACTCTGGAGAACTCCACTGACAGAAGACCAGTCCCAGCCCCCACAGCCAGAGGCCAAGAATGGGTTCCATACC
Source organism: Dolichotis patagonum (assembly GCA_004027295.1). NCBI lineage: Eukaryota > Metazoa > Chordata > Mammalia > Rodentia > Caviidae > Dolichotis > Dolichotis patagonum. The sequence continues at coordinate 53,614 of PVJX010010551.1, forward strand.
CAGCACATCTCCTGGAGGTAACATGGACATTTTCACAGAACTGTAAACACAGAAGAAAGTGGGTTCTTGGACTAGCTAGAAAGAACCAATGACACCTGGAGGACATCCCTGAGGAATAGATGCCTCCTTTCCTCCTTGAGAGAGCCTTCAATGCTAGTGGTAGAGAGATGTGCTAGTGGTAGAGGTTGGCAAACATCAACATAGAAGACAAAAATAAAAGAAAAAAGAGAAGGTGGAGAATGGCAAGACACGGAGACAGGGTGCAGCCCTAAATCACCAGCCCATCCAGGACAGGCCTGGAACACAAGATGGCTGAAGTTGGAAGTCAGACACTGGAACTTTCTGAAATGATAGCAACAGAAGTGAAAAAACAAGTGGAAAGGGCTATGGAGAAAATGATCTCTCAGGTACAAAAAGAAATGCTGCTTAAAATAAAATAGTAGAGAAGACATAAATAAAAGAACAGATGAGCTTAGAAAAAGATGGAAATAAAAATGCCCAATGTAGGAGAGAAATGGAATCCATGAAACAGTTTCAAATGGAGATCCAGGAGATTAAAACCTTCATTGGAAGTATATGCAGCAGATTGAGTGAAGGAAATGATAGAATTTCAGATCTTTTAAGACAGAATTGCACCTAGTGATAATGAAAAGAAATATATCTTAGAAATAGCAAGACATGATCAGAAATCAATTCAATAGTTACAAGGCAAAGCAAGCAGAATAACACAACATTGACTGGAGTCAGTGAGAAAGCTGGAGACAGCACAAATGCCATAGCAATCCTAAATATATATCCACCTAATGCAAGAGGAACCAACAATATGAGACAGTTATTGGTAGACATGGATAATCAAATAAGCAATAACATGATTGTAATGGGAGACCTCAATACCCCACTAACACAGTGAGACAGATCAACTAGACAGAAAATTAGCAAAATATCAAAGCTGAGGGCTGGGTGTTTAGCTCCATAGTGCAAGTGCCTGCCTGGCAAGTGCGAGGTCATGAGTTCAATCCCCAGTACCAAAATACATCAATCAATCAATCAATCAATCAATCAAAGCAGAACCAAACCTGTGAACAAATAAATTTAACAGGAAGAAGCCATGCCCCGAGGCTATTCACCAGTAGCTTGGAGAGATCCAGTGTGATCCTGAGGTCCTTCCACTGTTGAGGGAGCATTGGTGAACCATTGCTCCATGCCTCTCCACCACTACAGGAAATCTGGATCAGAGGAACCCAGGTGCCTCATCCAATCTACTACACAGAGGGACCTGCAGCCAATGAGGGAGCAACCCGGATGCAGCAACGGGCTGATTCAGAGGGACACAGGAAAATGTCAAGATGAAGAAGCTGCATACAGTCTCAGACACCCAGCACACCAAGAACAAGTTCAGGAGACGCAGACATAGTAGAAATTAGAAATTTCTGAAAAGATAACAACTGAAGTAAAGAAGCAATGTAGTTCTCATATTGTTTGGTTAATTTTACATGCCTTTGTCTGATGGTCTGGGCAGCTATTTTGAAGATAACAAGAGGCATTGGGATAGCCAATGTTAACTTCCTATTATCTTGTCCTGAAGTCCTGTATTACTTTTGTTGTTGTTTTGATTGATTTTATTATGTTTTATTTTGTTTGGTTTTATTCTCTTTAAAATAAAAAAGTAGCTGTTCAGATTAGAAGACATAGGCATAAAAAACCATCAGACAATGAAAGCATAAACCATTCTTTTTTATGAACTAACAAGAGATTAGTAACATAATTATCTATCTTGTTACATTCTTTTAACATAATGACTACACCTACTTGAGGAATTGGTACATGTGCATAGCCTTCCTCACCACCCCTCCATCTCTTGGTCCTCTTCTGATTTGAAAAAAATCTATCATTGCGTTTCATGTTATCTAACTTTTATTTTGTTCTTTCAATTATTCCCATCTCAACACTCTTGATTTTTGGCAGAGTGGCAAAGTCAAAAACATTTGACTTTTTAAATACCTTCTTCATTTGACTTCAGGGATGTCATTCTCTCTTGGTCATCCTACCTTTCCAGTTCTTCTCAATGTTCTTTGTTAACTTCTCCTCTTTCTCCAGGTCCAGTCCTTGGGCCGCACTGCTGCACTCACTTCCTGTTGATGTTTCTCACTGTCCCGTCTTTGAAACCCTTTACATGCTGACCTCTTACCTGGGCCTCTCTCCTGGAACACAGGCTCCCATCTGCAACTACTTGCTCTACATCTCCCAAAACATCTGGTTAGTGTATGAAACAAGTATGTCCAAAACTAAATTCCCTCTACTCATGTATCCGTAAAGGCTCCTTCCCACAGGCTTTCCATTTTCAATTAATGGTATCTTGTACCTGCTGTTCAGACCAAAAAAATTCTGACTCATCTCAGATACTCATCCTGTGCCTCTCAGCCTACCCATCAAAAAGTATTTTATTTATTTTAATTTAATTTAATTTATTTATTTATTTTGGTGCCAGGGATCGAACTCATGGCTTCGTGCTTTCTAGGCAGGCGCTTACACCGCTGAGCGAAGTCCCTTGCCCCTTATTTACTTCTTGGTACCAGGAATTGAACTCATGACCTCATGTTCGCCAGGCAGGCACTTGTGGTAAATTTCTGTTCCTATCAACAAGTGTTTTAACACACAGAGCTAATCCAAGTGCTGGTCAGACTCACTGCCCAACTTTGGTCTAAGCCAATGATCATCTTTCTCCTAGATTGTTACAGCCGCCCAGTTGTTGCTCCCCTGATTCTTACTCTTGTCTCCTCTTCCATCTGCTTTCAGCACAGCAATTAGAGTGTTGCGACCCTAAGTCACATCGTGTGAGTCCTATTCATAAAATTCTCATGGCCTCACTTCTCTTCCAGTGGTTCTCCAATGCTTTCCCTCAGGGGCTGCCCAGGCAGACCCATCCCTACTTCTCTGAGTTCATCTGCTTTCCTTGCTCGTGACCAAGCCCCATTGTTTACATCTTTGAGCTTACTCGATCTCCTGCCTGGAGTTCTCTCCTCTCTAATACATGTGCAGGTTTCTCATCACCTTGCTCACGTCTTTACTGAAATCACTGTCCCTGAGGAGTTTCCCTGTAACATTCTTACCATTGACATTT
>PVJX010010552.1:0-56659 GCA_004027295.1 Dolichotis patagonum
CTAAATGACACCATTGATTTTCCTAAGCTTCCAGATTGCACATTATAAGAATTCTAAGCCTCCATAATCACATACACCAGTATGTATGATAAATTAATCTTTGTGTACCTCCCTGTGTACCTCTTATTGCCATCTTTATTTCATTTCTATATCCTACTGGTTTTGTTTCTCTGGTGAACCCTGACAACTAAAATAATAGTCATTTGAATTATCTTGATTTTGACCTGTAGTAACCTTAAACTAATAGTAGTGTTGGAAGAATGAGAGGAAGCAGAACATGCTAAGTGTGCCATACAAAGGACTTGAATTGGGATAATGATGTCTAGGTAAAATTATGGATTCAGGAAATATTGAGATCAGATTGATGTAACTTGGAAAGTGATAAGAAGACAGGGCGCATAAGAAGGCAGCGGATGAAAGAAGAAAATCACCTTTCTATTCCTTTTATGTAGAGAGAGTTTCCTCATCTTTCTAATCCTCTATGTCAGCCTATCCTTTTTCATTTTTCTGGTGCCCACATAGTAAATTAGGATGAGCATAAACTTTGTTAACTGAGGCATCTCATAGTTTCAATTCACGCTGTAATTTTTATAGTTTACTTGGATAATCTAGATGTTTTCTTTATATCCTATTTCTTCTCTAAAAATTTATCCTTTCTTTTTTTACATTAGAAATTATAATTGCTTCCTTTTGCACTGAAAAGTTTCAGGGAGTCCTAGTTAGCTAAAGAGTGGGTCAATGCTAGACCATATAAGAAGTACTATTTTTCAGTTACAAAGAGTGAGATAAATGTCTGTGTATTTCATAGAAAGCTGTTCAGGTAAGAAAGTGAACTATAGACCTATCCATGCAGTGAGAGCCTAGTTTTCATATTGAAACAACTTTTATTAGATTCCTGCTCTGCACCTATCTTTACATATATTGCTGAAAGTTGGAAGAACGCACATTGATTTAGTCCTTCTTTAGGTTAATATTGGAGAAAAGCTTTGCACTTTCTACACATGCCCTTAGCCTTGAGGAAGTCTTTATTAACAAGCTCGGTATTACTTCGGTAATTAAAATTTAAAAATATGAACAGCATTTGTGACACACGACTTCAAACTATGGCACAAACGGCATAGTGAATATTTTAAACTGAAGCAATTGGAGAAACGCAAGGCACAAGAAACACACTGCTTTTCTCTCGAGGGTCATGGGACCCTGGGAAGAAAGAGGCCCTTTCTGCATCTAAAGAAAACGAGCGCCCTAACTGCTGAGGGTGTGAAGGTGGAAGAACACAGACGAAAGGGGTGAAGAGGCCTTCAGCACTCCGTTTCTATCCTCCTGACTTGTCATATTTTCCCACAGTTTTCTCCGGTCTTCATCACATCGAGTATAAAACACTCAGATTTAACCATTTCTTTGGGTTTTCATTTATGTCACGTGTTTTTCTCTTGTCGATCTACTTTTGTTACAGAGTTCAAATAGAGAATTCTATGGTGCAGAAAGGACAGCATTTTTATTTCTTCCTTACAGGAGAATAAAACACAATCTATTGGCATTAAAACTCTTCCATTTCTGAGCCTGAGTTTAGTTATTTCTCCTCCTTTCTCACCATACCTCAGATGTCTTATTCTTTGCATAGAAAATAGATGAACCGTAGGTACAACTTCTCTCCCTACCTGAGCAACTTTGGCCAAAAGCTTATGACAGTTTTCTTATATTAAGCCTGGACACAGACATGCACTTTTTCATAACTTTAGACACGCACTACAGTTAGTTATGGGACCTAGCAATTTGCTAACTCAGATTTACCATCTGATGCAATTGAGCTCTTCAGTGGTTCTGAGTACATCTTGTTCTTTGCTTGTAAGCTTCCTCCCTCTGGAAGATACTACCCACACGATCTCTCTACTGGAACAGATGCTAAAATTTGTTCCTCGCTGAGGCCTTTTCATTCTCTACGTTGAACATGAACTCTTCTTTTTACTTCATAATTTATTTTTATTTTTGGAACTCTACTAATACATTAATGTTTTGTTGTTTTGTTTAGACATTGTAGTACCTTTTAAGAAGCAATTGTAGCCTGTTAATAAACTTTGTCCAATTAAGATATATTTGGCTTTGCATAGAAATGAAAAAAAAAAACTATCTAGAGCCTTAAATCAAGCATGTCGGCCATCAGTACTTAAAACAATGCTTCAGAAACCTGAATTTTGTAATCTATTCCTCTATTTATTAAATTGTCATTATATAGACCGTTCACTGGAGCTATACTGCCAATATTTCTATCTGGATAGGTGGGGCATTGATGACCAAGATTCTTCATAAAACTGTTTTCAAGCTTTCCACACTTACCTTTGCTAAGGAAGGACACACCTGTTTCTGATGAACAATAAATTATTTTGAATTTGTAGATTTTAAGAAATGTCAAGTGGCTGCACACAAACCACTCTTAAAAATTCTGAAGTGGAGAAGTGGCTTCTTAGGAAAAAGATGAAGATATACTTATTTTCAAAAATTCATTTGGACTCATATTTTGATAATGTTGAGCTGGTGAGTGTGTGGAAAATTTCTACTTTCTCATATTATAAGCATTAAAATAATATGGGCAGAAGTTTTTAATGAGAAATTTCACAGTCCAGTATGTCACCCCTGGAAAGTGTTTTCCAATTCCTCAGTGCAGACAAAATTGTTCTTTTATGGAACTTTGTTCAATCATACATGTAAAAATTACTGTGCATTTTAATATTTCAATTTCTTATAAATTGACAAGTTTCCAACTCATATATTACAAGTTCTTGAGAGCAGGTTCTTTTTTTTTTTTTTTTTTAACATTTCAGACACTTAACACTTTGATAGCTTAAGTGCTGAGTAATTGCTTTTTGGAGCAAAGCATGGAGACTCCTTAGAATTGGTCCCACTAAGTTTCAGCCTCCTTTCAGAGCCACCTGACAGATCTACATTAGGAAGTGTATCTTTCATTTTAATTTTTTCTGTATTGTTTCTTCATCCCACGCAAGAGTGCTTTTTCTTTTGCGATACTTGTACAACATGACACACCTATATCATAGCTTGTGATCCACTAAATTAATTATTTACAGGCCTATTTACATACTATAAGCCTATAACTCAACGGAGTCACAAGCTGATTTATATATCTCCATAATAACTAATAGTTAATAAGTGAATAAATGAATACCTAAAGTAAAGAAATCATCTTGGATTTTATATACTTATCACTCAAAACAATCTCTCAAATCATGTTAAATTACCAATAATCTTTCCACCTATCCATCCATCTGCTTTTCTATTATTTCTGAAGTATGAAATAAATATACTTGGGATTCTATTAGGAACTGTAGAAATCCCTGAAACCCTGAAGACTATACGAATAGACTAAGTGCAGAAGAGAGGTCACTTGATAGATTAACTGGGACACAAACTTCCCACATCACTGAGCTTTCACATTCTATACAATTGAAAACAATGTACTACCATATTGAAGTTGGCAGTTTTTATGCAAATTTGAAAAAAAAAGATTACCAATTGAATTATAAATGCAGGGACAATATAAGTTAATGACATATTCAGCACTTATGATAATGTTGCAAAACATAGAGGGCTCATCACTTGCTGGCTAGTGGGAAATAATATCACTCCTCAAGCATTTCTCTTTTCATTTTCTTCAGTAACGACATTGCTTTATGTGAAATGCATTACGCCCCTGCTGACATAACTCAAGACAAGCAGAAGAGTCCTCTTTTGGTTTCAGAGGATGTCCCATCATGCATGTGTGTGGATATTTTAAAGACTGAAAAAGTTTGAGTGTGAATATTTTATTTCTAACCATCATAACATAGTACTTTAGTTCTTATGAAGTGCAACTCTTTCAAATCTTACCTGTATTTCCCTTTTTGACTGAACCAATCTCCAGAAAATGCAGCTGCCATGACCCCTTATTCAAGGGAGTTTCCTACAATTTCCAAGGAACCACTGATTACCTATTTCCCACTTGCATGAAATAATACAACATTTCATAGTTTCCTGTTGGAACTCTGAACCACATTTCCCTCTTAGTTAAATTGTTATGCCATTGGTGACACATTTGATAAGCTCTCTTCCCAGGTACTTTTAAAACCTTTTAAATTATCTTTTAATATTCCTACTTATGAGTATTTGTTGAGATAGTATATAATGCACTTAGCTTTTTTCAGTTAATTTTATATTGACAACACTTGCTAGAGTTTTATATTTTAACTGCATTCTTTTGTTTTTACTTTGGCAAAGGATATCAATCCTGAATGATAATAATTTTCCTTCTTTATTTCCAATTATTTTACTTTCCATTTACTTTTACTTTATTGTGCTGATTAGGACTGTTAGTACAATAGTCAATAGACCAAAAAGAGGACAACTTTACCTTGAAAGGAGTATGAAAGGAATGTTTCAGTTCACTTTTTTCTGGGGGAGCTAGGAGAGAGTGGGATGTCATTATTAATCAGGTGAAATAATTCCTTTTTAGCTCTGATATTTCAAGAGTCATTTTTTTGTTTGAACTATGAAGATGTTGAAATTTTATCAGCTATTCAGATCATTTTGTTGTTGCTAATCTCATTAATGTGATGAAGTCTTTATTTTCCAGTGTTAACCATCATGGTGTTCCTGGGGTAAAATATTTAGTTTTGTATTATCTTTTTTATACATTATTGGAGTCAATCCTGCAATACTGTATTTGGTACTTTTCTAATTTATCTTTGTCATATTTTGGCATGAAAATGTAATAGACATAAATTAAATAGAAGATTGTCCATTTTTTCTCTCCTTTTCTCCTTTAAAATAGAAGTATTACCTTTTTGAGTATTGGAAAGAAATTGAAAATAACCTAAAGATAGATTTATTTTTTTATTTTGTGGAAGAGCAGTTTAATGAACATAAGAAGTCAGATGTTTTGATATTTTACTTTCAGCATGTAACATTGTATTAAATATTATGAAGAGTGTAGTCTTTCTAATATTGGACCTTTTCATTTATACTACTTATTTGAGCCTTCTGCCTTCTTGATTACTATAATATAATGTATTACTAATTTTATTACTCTCTTGGCATTATTGCTCTTATCTTTTTATTTCATTTTTAGCTATTAGATATACTTACCTTCTCTGGATTCTCTTTGGGTATATTTAATATCTTTATCTTAAATTAGATGCTTAGTTTGTCAATTTCAAATTATTCTTCTCTTCTAATATATAGGATCATTTTATAACTGTATAGTATTTTATAAATCATTTTAGTAATGATAGTTTTGGCACATAGTATTTTTGATATATCAGTTCGATATATTTTGTCATTTTCAATGTTATTATTTGGCCAATCAGCTATTCAGGAGTTTCTAATTTACAAACACATGGGATATTTTTATTCAGCCTTTCATGTGGATTCCTAATACAATTGTATTACAGGCAGATATGGTGGTTGGTTTGATTATAATTTCAATCTTTGTTTAAGTAGAAGTAATGGGCTAGTAGGTGGAAAACATTTAAAAATTGTTCCAGGTTTGCAAAAAACGATTCTATCCTCTATAATTTTGAGTGGTGTTCATTATAACAGTTGTCTTATTAATTTTTTATTGTTAAAATGTTCTATTTTTTACTGGCCTTTATTGTTGCCATTGCTGACTTAGGTCAACCACTACATGAGTAAGGAGATACTACATATTGAAATACCTTACCTTGAGGGTAAGGTTGTAGTTCTGTCACTGTTTTTGCTTTTTTAAATGCTATGTTGCTTGGAGGACTCAATTGTGGACTGTTTATAGCTTTTAGGTTAAAAAGTTTTACTGACAACCATTTAATTCTAAGGTACATAAAGACAAAACGTATTTGTCTCTTTATTTATTCCTGTGGTCCACTTTGTTGAATATCACTGGTGTGATCAAATACTATATCTCCCAGAGATGGCCAGAATAGTGGAATCATCAAATGGTTCTAGAAGGCACATGTGAGGTGCCATCACAGAGCAAGTATCTAGTGAGGATGAGGCTTTAGCCCCTGGGGTGCTATTCCCATTCCAGGTCATGGGTATTTATGGGTTGTGTTACCAATACGTGGTGTGTGAAAAACAAAAAATAAAATCAGGAAGTTTTATATTGCAACACAGAGACATGGCCCATAGGAAAAAAAGACAGAAATAAACACAAATAAACACAAACATATACTATATATTAATTTCTAACATGGGTATCAAAAGGATGCAATGAGGAAAGAATAGTCTCCTCAACAAATGGTGCTAATAAAATTAGACTTCCACATGGAAAAATAAATAAAACTGGATCTTTATGTAATGCCATACACAAAGTCTATTTAAAATAGATAAAAGACTGAAATATAAGACCTGAAAGTATAAAATTCCTAGAAGAAAACAACAGGGAAAGAACTCCTGAGTACTGGTTTTAGCAATGGATTTTTAGATACTGCACCAAAGGTTCAGGCCACATGAAATGAAAATACATAAATAACATTCCATGAAACTAAAAAGTTTCTGAGTAGCAAAAAAGAAAAATATCAACAACATGAAATGACAACCTATGGGTTGGCAATAAATGTAAATCACATATATGGTAAGGAATTATTATCTAAAATTTATAAAGAACTCATGCAACTTGGTAATAAATAAACAAGTAATTAGATTAAAAATGAGCAAAGGATTTGAATATGTGTTTCTCCAAAAGAGACATAACAATGGCCAATAAGTATATGAAAAGGTGTTCAATGTTGCTAATCATCATGGAAATGCAAACCAAAGCTGCTATGAGATGCTACATCATTAGGATGCTGCTATCAAAAAGTTAAAAGAGAGCAAATGTTGGTGAGGGTGTGCATGGAAGGGAAACCAACTACACTGTTGGTAGAAATGTAGATTATGTAGTCATTGCAAAAATAGTATGGAAGCTTCTCAGAAATACAAAAAAATAGAATTGCTGTATCATCAGCAATACCTCTTGTGGTCATAACTCAAAGGAAATTCGACTACCACGTCACCAAGACATCAGCATGCTCACGTGCATTGCAAGTTTATTCACAATCGGCCACGTGCAGAAACAAACCATCCATCTCCATATACAAGTGAATGGAAACAGAAAATACAGGATATGTACAAAAGAGAATATTACTTATTTTTGAAAAAGAGGAGACATTCTGCCATTGGGCACAATATGGATAAAGCTGGGAGGCATTACACTAAGTGAAAGAAGTCAGATGTAGAAAAAAATATTGCATCTTCACACTTACCTGTACAGTTAAAAAGTCAAATATAATTAGAGAGTGAATCAACCAATAGAAACCAAGGTCACGGGGGTGGAGGAAATGGAAAAATGTATGTGAGAGGATAAAAGATGAAACATATGAGATGAACATATCTGGAGATTTCATGTACAATGTAAGGAAAATAAGTAATAACATTGTAGCATATTTTGGATTGTTGATAAGTGACTAAATTGTAGTTCTTGTCACAAAAATATGGATGCATGGATGTGACTCACTATAAAACAACATTTTATTCTTTCTAGGAGTCTTATTAATTTAAATGTACAGAAAAACATTATTTAAGAAAATTACGGTTGGCCTCCTGTACCACCACTCCTCGTGTCTATCTGGGGAAAGTTCTGCTTTTCTTCCTTACCATTCTGGTCTTTCTGAGTTTAAAAATTCTGCTTTCCAAATCCAGATAGATTTTTTCCTAGGAAAAACAGCAAAACACCCATTAACTTGACCTGTGCCTCCTGCCCACACATTTAGATTCTTTGTTCCAAGAGATCAGGAGACAAAAAGAATTTTCTTTCCTAGTGGGAAAAATTGACCCTGATAATCGGGAGGAAGAAAGTTGCTGTTACGCACTGAGGACAGAGGGAGACATATATGGCACTTGGGCAATCCAGTGGGACATCTCTTAGCACGTCCTGGCCCATTTCTTGTGATGAATGATTGTAGATAGCTGCTCCCAAAATGAGGATATGATCAGGGCTCAGATTCCTCAGGGATGAGGGTCGAGGTCCTGCCACCAGGGAGGACAGCAAGAACAACAAAACTCTAGGTGTGAGAATCCCAAACGAACAACAGAGGGGAGGTGAGCTGCAGAATGAGGGGATTCCTCTTGTACGTTTTCTCAACAAAAGAGGTTCACCAGACTCTTTGATGAACTGCTCCCAGAGACAGACAGACAGACAGACAGACAGACAGACAGACAGACAGACAGACACGAAAGCAGTGTTAGCTGTGGACACTGTAAGCTCTCATTCCATTCCTTGCTTTCAGAATTAAAGGACCCATTTCCTCTGCTGCTTGGTGCATCACCGTCTGACAACCCTCAATTTCAGCAGTTTCTGAAAATTATCATTTTCCTAGACTGAACAAGGCCACATTCCTCAGCATGGCGTCCTCTTTTAATTCATGGATTTGCTTTCAATGTATGTAAAAATTTCTCCGTTTTTTCTGTATTAATAGTTACAGAATCAGATTTAATTTTGCCAATCTTTTCTATAATTTATATTGTCTCTTTATTTTGTGTTCCTAGTTTTAGCTTTTCTTAGTTTTCAATTTTGTCTTCACACTCTAATCTTTTTGATGCTGTACATTGAGAAGACTGAGCTTTAGATTTCCTTCTGTATGTAACATATGTGTGATCATATTTTCCTTCTGTATCTGATTATTTTCAACTTTTCTTTATAGATTTTACACAGATTGTATTTTATTTTTTTCCTATTCCTTATTTATCTTTTATTCAGATATTGTAGCTGGCTTGTTTTTAAAAAAGCTTATAATAGAATTTGTGATAACAGAAATATATAATACTTGCCCTTTCATCTTTTTAGGTGGAACATTAGCATATTTTTCCTCAAAACACACATCTAGCTGTTAACACTTAGATTTTGTTCTTATGTCAGATATTTTGCTCAGTATCAAGATAGGACAGGCTCTTGGGCTCTTCTGAGACTGTGGCATGGTCTTGAGCCTTTTTTCTTTTTATCGCTATTGTGAAACTAATAATTGACTGAGTCTCTTTCTTTCTTTCCCCTTTTCTTTTTTGTTGCTAGAGCCTTTGCATTGAATTATATTCCCAGATCATTCTAATTTTTATTTATTTATTGATTGATTGATTGATATAAAATTTTACTCAGTGTCCCAATTTTCCAGGCTGGACTTGAATTTGCAGTTCTGCTTCAGCCTCCTAGTGGGTTTGGATTATAGGTATATATATTACTGGAATGGGTTATGAAGAGGATCTTGGGCAGCTGTAGTCTAGGTGACTTTCATTCTCCAAAACTTAAATTCCTAAATGGAGGGTGAGTTTGAGAAATCAAAGTTCATTACCAAATCCCTTTATTTTTAGTCATCTTACCCAATTCAACAATATTAGCAAAGTCGGTTTTTTAAAGAACTTAGCTAAGTTTTTCCTTTCAGACTATATGGCTCTTTCTGGGTGTCCCTCACGCAGTTTGGGGGTGTCCTTCACCCAGAGGTGGATATCCCTTATCAATGTCCACACCTTTCAGTTTTATTCCCAAACATTTCTCAAATCTGTGTTTACAGACTTGAGACCAGGTGCTGGGATCAGTGTCGATGCTGCTTTTCGTCTATTATAATATGAGTCATTGATAAATTAATTATATTTAAGACTATACATATAAATAGTTTTATTTAAAGAACATAAACAAAACCTGTCATTATGAAACTAATAACTGGCTGGTTCTTGCGTTCCATGGGTGGACTGAGGGAAGTATGAGGAGTTGATTATCAGTGGAACTATTGTTTATCTAAAACTGCTGAATTCTATTCAAAGAACTTGTCAAATGCAGTTCTATGCCAGCATGCATGTTCCTGCATTTCTCACAGTAAGGAAAATCATATTCAATACGCAGATCCGCATGTTTATCAGCCAGAGCTCTTCAACAATCAGAGCCAATAGTATGTACATAGAAACCTACCTGAGGACTTCTACCATAGCAGAGACTGAGCAGTTTCATGATAGACCACTGAGGAGAAGGAATGCTGAGAGGCTGTGTCTGAGCCCCACAGCCTCGGAGCAAGGAAAGACAAAGTTTCCAAGTCCAAAAGCCAGACACTGTTGTGTTGCTGTCCAAAGGAGAAGGGAGAGAAACAAACTTATCTTTTCCTTTGCCTGTTTGTTCTAGCCGTGCACTCAGCTAACTGGGTGGTACCTGCTCAAGGTGAAGACAGCTGTTTCTTATCCAGCCCACTGACTCTAATACCAGTAGTCTTCTTAGAAGGAGAGATCCCCAGAAGTAATGCTTTATCAGTTGAGTATCTTTTAATCCAGTCAAGTTAAAATTAACCATCATAACATACAATGTTATGGCAAGACAGGTAAGCAAAGATACACAGCTTTACATAACTTTTCTTCATCTCTTTATCTCTTCATCTCTTTATTTATTTCTGCCTATTATGATAACTGCAGTGAAGATTCTACTATTTCTATTGGCCATCTTTACTTGTAAAGGAGTGCTTAATACATAGCATATCTTGGTTAGCATGACTGAGGGAAAATGGTCATATTCTGTGCTCGACATGTCTAAATGAAAACCCCTCAACTTTTACGATAAGACTCTGGACTTTTAAAATAAAATTTCACTTTGTAAAAGACCAGTAGGCTAAATGTGTTTTCAATGTTAAATACAGTTTTTGTGATAGATTGTGATTTGGGGGAAAAATAATACCAGGGATATGGTTATGTACAGGTTGAATAGTTAGGATGAGTACATTTCTGTTTTATATAGAATATATCCTTCTGTTTCATTTTACAGTACGTGAATTTTGATTTCTCAGTTTTATTTATAGCATTCTATTCCATAGCATCTTCATTGACTGAGGGTTTTTTTTTTTTTTTTTTTTTTTTTGTACCAGGGATTGAACTCGCAACCTTGTACTTGCCAGACAGGTGCTTATGCTGCTGAGCTAAATCCCCAGCCCCAGCATCTTCATTTAATGAAATGCTACCTAGCTCATGTGGGTGGGATACGATTTGAATGTATCTCTTCAGGATTCACCTACTGGAAGCTTGACCTTGGAGGCCACTTTCCTCCATGTGTGAACTGGATACTGATCTTGTAACGCTAAGATTTAACATTTGCCTTACTGGTTTTCACTCTTGCTGGGTAAACTTGTTATTTCCCTGTTCCTCTCTTTCAAAATGGAAGTATCTGCACTGTGCCTGTTCCATCTTTGTGCCTTTGAGGCACATTCTTTTTTAGATTTTGTAGACTTGCAGCAGAAAGTTTCTCTTGCATCTTGGATGAGACTTTGGACTGGGAATTTGAGTGATGAGGGAATAATGGCAGACACTAGGACTATGACATAGCATGAATGCATCATGCACTGTGAGAACGGCATACTCTTTGGAGCCAGGTTAGAAGGCTAACGTTGACATATAGGTTAAGTGTATGCCCTGGAGTTTCATGTGCCAGAGGCTTGGTTCTCAGTGTGGCAACAGGGAGGTGAAACCTTTAAGAGCTGAGGCTCAGTAAGGGTGACCAGGTTGTGGAGTTGTCCCTTTGGAGGGGCTTAATGGAATTGGATTAGTCTCCAGGAGTGTGCATTCTTATCAAGCAGCCTGATACCTTCCCCAAGTGTCTCTTCTGTATGTGCTGCTGTCACTCTCACTAATGTGATGTTATCACAGTGAAGATCATGCCAGAGCCTATGCCCTTGAATAAGAAAGCAGTGCTATGCCCTCAAATTTCTAAACTGTGAGTTAAACCCAGCTTCCATTATTTTATAGCAACATAAAATGGAATAAGACATTAGCCTTTAGGGGTAGGAAATTTATATGATACTCCTTTTTTTACTATGCTTATAAAAGAATGGTCTGTTTAATAAATATAGTGGTCCAAATTAAGTTTAGCAGTATGTAATGTAAACTCAAAATTGTCTTTTTTTTTGGGGGGGTAGCAGGGATCAAACCCATGACCTCACTCTTGCCAGGCAGGCTCTTGTGCCACTGAGATATATATCGGGCCCTGTCAGTTTTTTTTTTTAGATAAGAAGTTTAATTTTCACAGTGTGGTGCTTGGCCAGGAATCGATATACTGACTCCACAATCGTCAGCGACCCTGGATCACACTATTTTTGCTCTCTTATTTTCATTGTGAGCATCTACCTTAAGGTCAGCGTTGACTGCTCTTGTTGCACTCATTACATCCTCATTGCAAACATCAGGAAACCGAAAGGAACTGTGAAGGAGAGGCCTACTTCTTTCCAGGATAGTACGCAGAATTTGCATCCACCTTTTCACCTTATTTTCCCCAGGAAAAATATTGATTGTCATCTTAGTTGCATGGAAAGCTGGAAATTTTTGTTTTTGTTCCATATATTTTCAGCTGAGAATGGACAAAAGAGGTAATGATATTAGAACAATCAGCACTTTAGGATAGTGAATGCTCTTCAGTACAATATTACCTACCTTAGGTTCTTATTTGCCACTGCAACTTATTATCCCAAAGTAGTGTCATAAAGCAATATAAGTTTATTATGTTACAATTCTGGAAATCAGAAATGCAAAATGAGTTTCATTGAGGGCAAAATCAAGGTGTCAGCAGGGCTATTTTCCCTCTGAAAAGTTTTGTAAAGAATTTGTTTCCTTGCTTTTTCTTTTCTCTTCTCCTTCTTCTTCTTTCTTCTTCTTCTTCTTCTTCTTCTTCTTCTTCTTCTTCTTCTTCTTCTTCTTCTTCTTCTTCTTCTTCTTCTTCTTCTTCTTCTTCTTCTTCTCTTCTAGAAGCTGCCTGTAACTCTTAAGTGATAGTCTCCCATCAAGCCTGTAATACATCAGGTGATGTTCACTTCTGTGATTGCATCTCCTTACCTTCCACTGCTTCCATCAAAACTATCATTCACCTTTGTCTCCTACCTTTCTATCTCCCTCATTTAAGGATCCTTATGAATATATTGGGCTCACATGGATAATCCAGGATTTTCAAGGTCCTCAATTTTAGTCACAGTTGCAAAGTCTTTTTGGCCATTTAAAGTAATATATTCACAGACTCTGTGATTTGGATGGAGACGTCTCCAGGAAGCATTATTCAACCCTCCCTTATAATACAAAAGTTTAGAGATCACAATTTAGAGAACATATCAAATGGTAAATATTATAAAGTAGTTTATCTACTCTGGGAAACTGAGGCAAGGTGATTATAAGTTCAAGCCCAGTCTGCACAACTTAGTAACTTAGCAAAAGCCTGTCTTGAATTAAAAAATGGGCTGGGGATTCAAGTCCAATGAAAAGGCCCTGGGTTCAATCTCTAACCCTACAAATACAAAAACAAGGCAACATAGAGTTAGTTAGTATTTTAATAGTTTATTTTGAAAATTGTTCTGAATTAATCAGAGCATGTGTATATTCTCAGTTAAAAATAAAAAAATAATACTGAGTTTAAATGTGGCTCCTTGGCTGGGAGTTTAGCTCAGTGGCATAAGTGCCTGCCTGGCAAGCGTGTGGTCGTGAGTTTGATCCCTGGTACCAAAAAAAAAAAAAAAAAAAAAAAAGTGGTTCCTTGTGTCCACAGGCTCTGGGTTTGTGCCCAGCACCACAAAAACAAAACAAAACAAAAAAACCCTTCCAAAACCAACATACTGTAGTTCAGACAATTTCACAGTGTTCATAAAGGTAGCACTGAGGTCTAATGCAATTCTAACAGGGTCTAGTCCATGCTGTTTTAATCTTCAGACTTGTCATTCTCTGGATTTTAAGCTGGCTTTCTTTCCTAAATGTTTCCTTTAGTACTTTAGTTAAAGGTTTCTAGAGGAAGCATTCACATTCTGCTTTGTGGGATATTGTATTTTTTGAATAAACTTGGTTAAAGTGAAAATGGTATCCTCTATCTTTCTCTTTCCCCAAAGGTGTTATCATGGTATGATACACTGATTTTTGTGCTTACTTTGGCAGACTATAACCCACAATTTTGCAAACACTAATTTACAAGTTTCTGCAAAGTACCTTTGAAGATGTGATTAAAGTTCATACTCAGTTGGCTTTAAGTAAGTGAAATTATCCTAGATAGCAGGAGTAGTCCTGAGTTAATTGCTTGAATGATTTTAAGTGCAGAATTGAGGCTTCCCTGAAGAAGGAGAAATTGTGCTTTTTGATAACAGGTCTAGCATGTGCTAAGAAAGACTGATATGACCTTCATATTTCAGCTTTACTTGCTCTCACCATCATGTAAGTTATTTCTTTGCAATAAATCCTTAATACATATCTGTTTCTCTCTTTGAACTCTGACCGTCATCACCTGGATACCTGTTATATTATGTCTTCTTGTAATGTTAGTTGATCCAAAAAAAAAAAAACCCTGGATACTGATACAATATTTGGGTACTTTATATTGAAATTAAGTTGAACAAACACACCTAATGTGGAATGACTATGTAACAACTATTACAAAAAGATTAAACTGTTTGCTCTCAAAAGTTTTATATTCATTTTTAAGGTCTACATGTGGTTGTATTTATTTTAATATGAGGACTCATTTGTTCATTCAGCAAATATGTATTTATTGTCTATGTTCTTAAACTATAAAACTACAATAGTGACCAGGCTGCAAGAGATTATGCCCCCTTTGGTTAGATTGGTAGGAAGATGGAAATACATAGCAGGTATAGTCTTAGTTTTTCTCACATTAGTCAGAGAACTGAGATTTATTGCTGAGCACACATTAGCTCCTTAAAATTCGGAGTTGCACAATGAGATGTTTTCTATTGAAACTATTTATTGTTCTTTCCAGATAGGATGGAGGTAGAAGCTGATAAGATAAGGCAGTTTTCCTGTTTTCCACTTGTACTAAGAAGAAATGTCTTGTTTTAGTCAAGAAAAGTGGGGATCAAAAGAAGATGGGAAATCTCTGAATACCATATCAGGAAATTCCTGGAATGCCAGGCTGTTTCCAATAACAGTGGGTCATTGCTTGGATCAAACTATTTCGCTGAAATGCAATAAATGCTGATTAGGCTACAAATACTGAATGTGATGTGAAGTAATGCTCATAAATCTGTGAGCCACTGAACTCACATTTCAGATTTTTTTTTTTTTGCCTTGGTTCTTACTAAAAGGGAAGATTATTGAGTCAGGAACTTCCATCCCTACAAACATGGTCTCTTAATTTTGTACTTTCCGGCTTCCTTGTGGTTCATAGTAGCCATTTCCCTACCTTTGTTTTCCACATTCTGTTTATTTCTCCACTGAATTCCCAACTGCATATGGTCTAATTCACAATTTCATTTTTTAAAAAATAAAAAAAATCTTAAATATCCTCTGAATGACTCTGTTCTTTTAGTAACTTATCTTTTAATCTACTTTGTTTTTTTTAGAATTGTTGCCCTTTACTGAGTTAAAATTCATGATTTCTCTAAGAAATAAAACAGATGCTCAGAAAAATCAGCTTCTATCAAATGATCCATGATGGACTGTCAAAGGATGGTGGGACTATTTTGAAAGGATTGCTACATGTGATTTTTGAATAGATTTTTTTTAACCACCATTTTTTCTTTAATCCTTACTGAATGACTCAGAATTAGACTATTTTCAACATACATAATTACCATGTTATCTCTGGAAATTTGCAGTAAAAATTCAGCAAAAATATTCTTGCTCCCAAAATGGTATTTTTGAGTGTTTGTAAAAAAATTTTTATACTGTGTATCTTACAAAGAAAGTGCTCCTAAAAGTTTTTCCACAATCCTTGGAGTTTTCACTGAGACTCTTCTGAGGAGTGGCAGTCAGCGTTGCCACCACTGATGGATAAAGGAAGACAGTAATTGTCTCTTATCCTCAGCACAAGGGGCAGGAAGTTGATCACAATGTTTGAAGGACTCTATGAAGCACTGACTAACTTAATTAGCCCTGCCATGAAAAAATGAGAGGGGGGTTGAGGTCAACTGTATCCTCATAGAAGACATTCGTGAATAATTGTCTTTTATTTTAGAAACATTAAAAACAATTCTAAATCCACTTTGGATTAAATGAAAGCCAGTAGATTTGGTGAGACATCTCGCCTTGGTAACAAGAAACATCTTGTGCAAATCAAATCATTTTAACCACATTTTTCTCTCTCTATAAATAAAAAGTCAACAAACTGACCCTATTAATTCCAATATTAATCTTCCATGGGTGGTTCTCACGAATGTCCTTGATTCTTTGAGATGGGAATTTTGGCTTACATTCCTGCATACCTATAGGGAGATACAAAGAGTTGTACTTTTAACTACTAACTGGTACCTATCTAGAAACCACTTTTATCCAAAGAGTAAAATGGAATTAAGATGGTGGATCTGAGAAAAGAATCATGATACAAACCTCTTACTCATAAAAGTAGCTGCCACCTACATGCATGGGCTGAGGTATGATTCCACTTCTGCATGAATTTGCAGTCTGAAAGAAAGGAGAATTTTAACAAAAAATATTGATAAATTACAAAAAGTACCCCCAACTTTTTTGAAATTTTTTTTTTATTTTAAAGAGAATAAAAATGAAAATAAAACAGAATAAAACCAATCAAAATAAACCAGTATAAGTGATAAAGTACTTCAAAACATTATGAAATCAACAATAGTTACCAAAATGCAGTTTGTTGTCTTCAAAATAGTCACAGATACTTTCCAACATAATAAAAATTGAACATAACAGAGTAGAATAGAAACAATAAAAACAAAACAATGCAATAAAGGACTTCAAAACAAGCCACTAGAAAATCCAAAATGGCTACCATAATATGTCTTGCTATCTTTTAAATAACTGCTCATGCCATCAGATTTAACATATTCAAACAAAAGAGAACAAACCCAACCCAACAAAATTATGCAAATGATGTGGTTTCCAGGTGGGGACTGCTTCCTCGTGAGGCCTGGTTCTCTCCCTCCACAGTCCATGAATGGCCCTGACTCACAGAGAGAGGCTTGGGTCTGGCTCTCCCCACTCCGGCAGTGGCCCACACATGCCACTCCATTCCGGGCAGGGACCACCTCCTTGTGAGGCCTGCTTCTCTCTGTCCACAGTCTGTGAAGGGCTCTGACTCGTGGAGAGATGCTTGGGTCTGGCTCTCCCCACTCCAGCAGTGGCCAACACGTGGTGCTAGTTCCCCCCAATTTTAAACTTTTTAGTGATCATAATTCATATTTAGGGTATTAAGAATTCAAACTGTTCCTAAAAGTAAAGATTTAGAAGGAAAGTTTCACGGTCCCCTCATTTCCTGCTCATTTCCTAGAAGTAACAATTTTTAATGTGGTAGGACCCCTCCAAATGTATCGGCGTGTGAACCTTTTATAATGTAGTGATATGAGCTTCTGTGTATGCATGTGTGGTTCTGATGGAACTCGGTAACGTAAATCATACCCAACCAGACTGTGGAATGTTAATGTATACCCAAGCAGACTGTAACATGTTAGTGTATGCCCATATAAAGGAGACAAGGACATGAAAATTGTACAAAAAGATGCAACTATGCTGTGATTGGTACACAGACTTTGGAAATAAATCCATTGAGTAAGGGCTGGCACAAATAAAGCTGCATCCTGGGAGAAAAACCTTAGTGTCCCATCTCTCTACGTGAAAATCCCACAGTGATAATGGTAAATAGTGTATCTTTCCTAAATTTTCTTTGACTACACAAGTATAACATTTATGTTCTTTTCTCAAAGGTATCATTCATGTATATGTTGTATTCTATGAGTTTCACTCTTCTGTTAGCAGATAGAATATTTTGAAGATCTTTTCATATAAATACTTACTACTCCTCCATTATTTTTCAAAGACTAAATTGCAGTCCATTATTCCTTGTTAATGCATCATCATATGGACAAGAGCAATAACACTAATTTCACTGGTCAAAAATATTTATGAGAGATCTAGTATTGGTTTGAAAGAAAACAGAAACAAAAACCATCCATGGATCGAAACACAAGGGAGCCTGTGATAAAAACTAAAAAATATTGATGTATTTTATATCCAGAGCATAGGCTTATTCTAACAAGGGAATTTAAAAGAAGTCTTGGAAAGGACATATGATTTGAAATAGATTTTGAGGAGTGAATAAAACATTGCTATAAAGAAATGTGATGGGAGAAATCATTGTAATAATAAGGAAAATCCTGGGGGATCATGAAAAGCAGATGTGATAGAACTGCTGTAGGAAGTAACTAAAAAACAGGTGAGAAGAGAGGATGGTTGTTAAGCAGAGTTGTAGATGATAAAGTTAGAAATATAGATTTTTAAATGCTAAAGTTAGAAATATGGTTTGGGTTTCAATAGTGCAAGAGTAATTTGGGGTTTAACATTTTTAGCTATAGACTAGTCGTTTACATTTTTAGCAACAGACTGGTGGTTTTCGATGGGGGATGACTCTGTCTTCCCGAGGCTGTGTGACAATGTCTGAAAACCTGTGGCACAATAATGACGTGGTTGGGAGCTACTGGTACCTAGTGGTTCAGGCTGTCTACATTCTATGAGGCACAGGAAAGCCCATGTTCTACAATAAACACTTTCGCTTCCAAAAGCGTCAGTACTGCTGAGGCTGTGAATTATAAACAAGGCCCTAATGCATTACATCTTACACACCATCCATAAATAAACAAAAGTTTAGCATGCAAATGTATATATGGGAAATTATATAGAGGCAAATTAAATATTTTACATAAGTTTAGGTATTCTTCAATTTTTTGTCATTGTATAACTTATTTTTCTCTCCTTAAAATTTTAACATTTTATTACATCATTAATCATTAACTCTATTAGAATGAAAAAATATGAATGAATTTGCTTTATTGTTTAGGATATCTCAGTTTAGCTCTATGTGAGATAACAATCCCAAATCCTGTTTATTTATTAGTTTGCTTCTGTTTGGCTTTACCCACTGCTAATGCTGAAAACAATGCCTTACAAATGAAGATAGGTACAAATGAAATAAGTGGAATAAATGTGTCATTATATTTGCTTAATAAATCATGATAGTCATTTTTAAATCTTACCCATTAATCTTGCAGAGTTTCTGTTGAAATTTAAGAAGTAAATTTCCATCGTTATTATCATCAATCATTTATTATTTCAAGTTTATCAGAAGGTGTTATATTTTTGTTCTATTAGCAAGTAGCTTCTAAATCTAATAAAAATTTTGTCCTTTGGGTATTTCTGTACACTCTAAAATTTGAAAATAGGAATTTTTCAGAGCAATAAAATCACATATAGACAGTTATGTTCCCAAATATCCATTTTAAAAATATTTTCTGTATAACGTGAGTTCTCTTAGCTTGAAGTTACTATTTCATTCATTGCTAATTCATAAATTTGATTTGTGGATATAGATTAAGGCATTTTTCAACATCTGCTAGGTAGTATAGTCCTGAAAAATACTCATTTCAAAAGAGAAAAACTTACTGAAAACTAGTTATTTTTGTAAAGGAAACTGCATATTTCTTTATTAAATGTTGTTTTACTTTGTAGATACTCTGGCATGAAAGAACCAATAAACTTTTACATTATATATAATATCTGCACAGTATGTTCAAGCTAATTACAGAACGGTTCTAAGTATTTACTAGTCATTTTTAAAACAGAGTGACCATGTACTATAGGAACTCGTATGCTCTGTACTGCTATAATAAATAACAAAGTGATGGTGTCATATGGATGGAATTGCTCATGTAGGCTCAGCCAAGTAGAAGTGTTATGAACAAGGGGGGTGCTGTGAACAATGGATGGTGGAGTTAGTGCTAGAAATGTGCAAGGTTTCTAGATAAACATAAACAGGTAGATATTTAAATGGCTTCTTCATCTTCTTCAGGACACATCTGCTTTGGAAGAATGAAAGCTAGCCAACATTTCTGAGAAGAGCAGTATGAGATTAATGTTTTAGGGAGTTAACATAGGCTGTGATCTGTTCCAAGCCCAGTTAAGGAAAAGATATTTAAGGAAGACAGATAAAGGTTAACAGTCACATAAAATAGCATGCTCTAGATAAATTGAGGAACACATAAAGATATATAGTGCTTTATTTTATAAGTTTTTATGTATATTGAATCCATAATTATGTAACAGGAATGGTCAACTAAATCACTAGTGATAGAAAAAGAAAGCAAAAGAGAATAGAACATCTTAGAAAAAATTAATGGTACAGTAGCAATAAATGTAAGACAGGGATTATGGTTCTGATCTGATTAGAGCAAGAAGAGGTGATTTGGTCTCATATTCCTAGTAATCCCTGACATTTTTGTCTAGTGGGCTTCATTCCTGTGATATGTAAAGAAAATTTCATTTGAATTTCAAGTGAATATTGTTATAGTATTCTTCCCTAAGAAAATAGATAGTACAGTCATGGAATATTTACCAACAAACTCTAGCTCCTCTCCAATGTTGCATAGTCATTATTATGCAGCATTATAGCTGATGATATCAACTAATCTCATGGAAAATTTTTGAGTCTTTCACCAGAAGAGAACAAATATTTTATCCTAATAGTAATGTTGATTTCTTACATCTATAATTTTCTTTATAGTTAAAAAGATGAACCATAACTCTAATTTCCACCACCATTGTGTGTGCTAGTAAATGATGAGAGTTATAAATCTGTCCCACACAGAAAAGTACACTACCATTTCTTCATAGCTTACCTTCACCCTGGAGGATTGCTGTCTACTCTCAACCAGGCTGTAATAAACTTAGTTTTGACTGTGTAGGTAGATAGCAATCAGTGTCCTTTCTTGAACAGAGAATTAAAGCTATACCCATAAGCTTACCATTTTGGGGGATGATATACCCTGGGCACCTATACACCCACCTTAATTGTCCAGGGACTAAGTACCAGATAATCCAGGGGCCCTGGTTACTTGTACGTGTCAGATGGTAAATATTATTTCTGAGCGCAATCTGAGAAGATGTCTCCAGAAGAGATTAGCAGTGGAGTCTATGAACTGCTGTAACCCATATGGGCAGGCCTCATCCAATCATCTGTCAAAGTTCTGAATAAAACAAAGAGAGGAAAGGTAATTTCCTGTCTGTCTCTTGGACCTACTCTTTTTTTCCTGCCCTTCCAGACATGAGAACTCTGGTTTTTTGACACTTTGAGACTTATCCTTTCTTGAGTCTCTGGGCTTTGATTAGGACTGAAGGACCCTATCAGCTGCTGTGAATTTCCAGTTTGTGCAGATTGACCGATTTCTTGACTTCCACAGTTTCATGAGTAAATTCTGATTGCAAACTTCCTCTTAAATATCTATTTCTAGACATCTTACTGGTTCCGTTATCCTAGAAGCCACCCCTTAAAATGTTAAAATTAGTCAGCCCTAACTGGCCCACCTTGTCATTTCTTCTTTTCTCACAGAAATCACAGGAAAGGCACATGTCCACAATTTTCCTTTTTCGCTCTGCCTGACCCTTCTGCTAAGCGGCCTTGCATGATGTACTCTGCTCTTCTCAGGGAACTGTGGCTATAACAAACTGCAAAACTCTGTCCAGGTTCTGTTTCTGGATCTGCATACAGCCTTATTGTATATCACCCAGGGTAGGAAGAGCAGGGCACAGGTTTGGTATAGTTTGGGTGAGTCTTGTTACCTGTTGCACCTTAAGATACCTCTCACAAAGCACTCGTGGTATTAGTTTGCAATTACTTGTTCAAGTGCAATTGGTTTCACTAGTCCAGGAAACAGCACTGTCCTTTATCTAGCTCCTCACTCTAGTATCATTCCTGGCATATGGTAAACGCTCAATAAAATAATAAGAATTATTGAAATACAACACTGGTGAAGGTCACCAGGACAAGGTTTTACGTATACAAGAGATGCATAAGGCCATGCTCTGATCTTACTATAAATAATTCTAATGAAGACATCAAGTGCTACTTCAGACAAAAACCATATGATCTGCTGAAGTGTGCAGTTCACTTGAAAATTATAGCATTGTGTGACTTTCCTCAATCAAGATTTATTTGTAAGGGTGGTGTTTATAAAGTGAAGTCATTTGTCCTACCTTTTTTATGCTGTCATCCTCTGTCTGGTCCGGATGCTGTGGGTGGTCTGGAGCTCTTCCTGCATCTTTTCTCTGGTGACACATTCAATCTTGCAGCACTGGAGAGTGTTGGCTACTGACAAACAGTTCACAGTTGAGGCCTTCTCTGGTACTGGTCTTAAACAAAAGGAACTGCCTCGC
Organism: Dolichotis patagonum; assembly: GCA_004027295.1. NCBI lineage: Eukaryota > Metazoa > Chordata > Mammalia > Rodentia > Caviidae > Dolichotis > Dolichotis patagonum. The sequence continues at coordinate 22,174 of PVJX010010552.1, forward strand.
CTCAGGTGATACCTGCTTTGAGGGGCATTTGCATCAGATGAATGTTCAATGCAGAACAGGCGATATGGTAGGAAGCCTTTTGTCTCCGCATGGGACGTTTGTGAAGTGTTATCCTTACTCTAGCGAGATTGACCAAGGTTTCTGTGGCCACTCCTCACAGATCAACTTCTTCCTCTGCTAATCCTGTCCCCTTTACTTCTTTGCTACAAATATTTCTCAGGTACCACTCCCAAGTTCTTCCACAGACTTCTAAATGCACATATATGACTTACACTTTCTATATTTGTTTCCCAGGGAAACCAGGTTAAAACACTCAATTATAAAATACAGTGATGCATACCTAATTTCAAATATAAAATGAACACTCAACAGTTGCTTGACCTGATGTCTTGATTGATTTCTCACTTTTGTGAAGACTAGATTTTTTAAAGCTGTATCAACAAATAAGATATTCTTGGTCATAAAAAAATTGATATTTTATCTTCTGTTTTTCATTCTCCCATTTTGTTGATATCTTATAGGGAGTTGTTTAGAATAATCAATAGTAGCTGCTCAGGCCAAAATCTTTCTTATTCCAGTTACTTTTCACAGTGATATACACTTGATATCATTTTGTCCTTAAAAAAAATCTTGAGTCTTTAGTCTATATGAAATACACAAACTAATTGATGCTATATTTTACACATCATAAATGAGTGAACATACCATACTATTTATAAAGGATTTATGATCCAAAGACACTGAATGAAAAAAAATTATCAGAAATATTTTTAGCTTTCAACAAAAGCTACATATTACTATGTAGTTATTTTTATACTATCATCTAATGCTGCGACAGTTTCCTTGAAACTATTTTAATCATCCTCAACTATGCATAATTTCCTAAGGGAAATCACATACACTTATGGGTTCTTTTTCATCTGTTCCAACTCAGTTCCTCCTTTACTTCTGCAGTTCACAATGTTATTTTGATCCCTATACAAGTCTGCCAAGAGACGCTAAAACAGTGGAGAGGATGACTGAGGTACACAGAGACTTTATCAGCATCAAAGGGACTTTTTCAACCTTTCATCTATATCTGTTCTAATTTCTAAGACCACGATATTACTGAGAAATGTTCACAAATACATGGTGAAAGGAGGGGGAAAGAACACCTATAGACTTTCTAAGATTAAAATAAACAAGTGGAGAGAAGTAAATGACATCAGCTTATTTTGGGAATTGAAATAGCTTAGATAGATTGGTCTTTGACAAACATATGTTTTGATTGCTTAGGATAAAGCCATTTTGGGACAGTGAGGGTGTTGGACCACTCTAGTTTAAAGTCAGCTATCATTTGATTAGAATACAGTTTACCAAAAAAAAAAAAAAAAGCTTGTAAAAGAACTCACAGGAACATTGATGTCACTCACCTGGATAAACATATTTCAGATAATTTTATTTCTGCCTTCTAAATCCATTGTAATTTAAGGCTTACAAAATAGGTGACATTTTGAACTTGCTTGTTTTAAATCTAGAAAAAGCATCCAGATTCCTGGCTTTTGACCTAAAGGTAGGACAAATCGTTCACTGTTATAATCAACGCTGTCAGTCTTTCTCCTTGAAATGCCTGGCTCTTGGTAATGAAGGCCTCTTTAGCAAAGCCATCTGTGATTTGTGAAGCTTGGCTAGAGATGAGCAACTGTGTGTACATCCCCTGCTTCTGCCTGTCTTTCAGCTAATTTTATTTTAGTAGGAATTTCAGTTGAGCCACGGAGCACTGTGGTTAAGTTTATGATCCCATAATGGGATCTGGGCTTAAAACACAACTCTCAGTGCAACTCCAGCAAGTGTGTTCAGCCTAGACTTGATCTTACCCTGCTCCAAAATAGAAATAATTATGCATCATTCTTTTAGTGTTACTATGAAGAATAGATAGGAATTGTGTAGAGAACATACCCAGCTCACTGTCTGCTGTGGGATTCATAAACTTGTGTGAACCTACCCAGGGAAGAGTGGTATGATTTAGTAGCGGACTATGCAACTACATATTTGATGTCCTGGCTGTGAAAATCGAGTGCACAAAATGGAATAAAGGTAGAGGTCAAAAAGATGCCTATATTAACTATAGAAGTTAGGCTTCAAGGTTTGTGTGAAAGCCAAGTGAACATCATACATTGACCCGTCCTGCTTAGGCTATGCACTCTAGTTATGTGGTCTCACTGGGGTGGTCACCTGTCCTCTGCTCAAAGTGACCTCTTAGAGAAAGAGGATATCTGGGAATCTCAGTTATTTCTCTGAAGTCTTCACTCTCAACAGTGATTCCTCCTTGCCAGAGGGAGAGTGACAAAGGGACTAGGATACAAAATCGCATTCATTCAGCTTAGTAGAAGGAAGTATCAGACTTTAGAAGAAGCCTTTGGGAGTAAGGTCCATTTGGAGTTATCATTATTAACTGATGGTGTTTTTTTTTTCTTCACGTTATCTAAAATGTGAAAAATGCACAAGAATTATTTGTTCTTCCCATTGTTTTTCCTAAGTGAACATAGTAATTTTTAAAATACATGTCAAAATTAAATTTAAAAAAATACATGTATATGAAAAATATAAGTATGAAAAAACAACTCTGAGAAACATTCAACTATAAAAAAATAAATCCACCACAAACTCATATAAAGAATAGATAGTATAGAATCTAAGATATTTGCAATGGTATGGCTAGAATAATAAGTTGTAGATGTAGGAAAATAAGATAGTACAGTTTGAAAGAACGAATTTTTAATCTCTAATGATATATACATGTATAGAGAGAGAGATTGAGAATTTGCATTCTAATTTGATGTATAGACTGAGAAATATGAGTATATATTCATTTGAAAAATATAAATTTCACTCAGAAATGTGACATTTGTTGATGTAGCATATCTACTTGATTCTCAACACACAGCTGAGGAAATGAACTGTTGTGTTAGTTTGTGACATTCATGAATATTTCCTTCTCAGTTATCTGTATTCCCTGTACATCAACAACTATGTCTTGGTTTCTCACTGTCTCTACCTACAGATAAGGAATCCATAGCCATGGGAATAGTATTTTAATGTGTTCTAAAACAACGTTTCTATAAAAACAAAAATAGTCTCTATATGAAGCAGAAAAAAATTTCTCAGACATAAGGAACTAAGTTGATGAATAGGTAATAATTTTCCTAAAATATAAGTTATTAAAATTTAGGTTAGTAGTGACACAAAGGAAGCAAGGACATTTATGAGCAATTAATTTTTTATTTATGACAAGCAATTATGACTTATTACTTCATGAATTTTAATATTATTGATGAACAATGACATCTTATTCTATTATTTTTCTTAGCCTGTATTAATTGCATACATATAAAATATCAGCATAATATTTTAATACATGCATGTTGCTTGCATGGAACACATGCCATATTCCTTCGTCCACTGTGGTCCTCCTTCTCAAATTTTAATGGTCACTACTCTGTGTTTAGATTAACTTCTTTTGCATATTAAAAATATTGTACTTATCTTTCTATTTCTGGCTTATTGCATCTAACATAATGTCTTCCAGTTCCATCCATTGTGCTGCAAATTACAGGACTTTATTCTTCCTTATGGTTGAGCAGGATTCAATGGTATGTCCATACTACATTTTCTTTACTCATATACTGTTGGACACCTAGGTTAATTCCATTTTGTAGCTATTGTAAATGGTGCTACATAAAATGGATGTGCATCATCCTGCCTTCATTTTCTCTGGGTGCGTACTCAGGAGGGGGATAGCTGGAGCATGTAATAGGCCAATTTTTAGGTTTTAGGAACCTCCGTATTGTTCTCTATAATGGTTATGCTAATGTATATTTCTGTCAAAATTATGTAAGAATTCCTTTGTTCCCTCATCCTCATTAGCGCTTGTTAGTTTTTGTTGTTATTGTTTTTGCTTTTTACAGTGGTAACTCTAACTGGAGTAAGATGCTATCTTACTGTAATTTTGATTCTTGTTTGCTCAGTGGTTAAACAGTTTGAGCTTTCTCTCCTGTATTTGTAGGTAACTTACATTTTGTTCTTTTGAGAAGTTCCGCTTCAGATCATTTTCCCATTTTTGATAGGATTGGGCTTGGTTGTTTAGAGCTCCTTATATATTTTTGATACTAATCATTTTACTGGATCGATGTTTCCTTTGCTATGCAGAAACCTTTTGTTTTGGTGTAATCCTGGCTTTTTTTGGGTTAGTTTTCACACAGGATCTCACTGTGTAGTCCAGGCTGGCCTTGAATACGCTATGCAGTCAGCCTTCCAGATTATTTGTCTATTTTTGGTTTTGTTTCCTGTGCTTTGAGGTCATATTCAAAAAAGGTCACTGCCCATACCAATGTCTTGAAGTGCTTCCTTCACATTTTCTTTTAGGAGTTTCACGGTTTCAGGGGTTAGTTCTAGATATCACACTGATCTATTAAGTTGCATAAATCAGTTCCTCCAATAGGCATTAGCCATTTTAAGGATGAAAGACTCCCTTTTTGCTCTTTTCTTCCTGGTGCCTTGCCTAGGGTCTGCTACGTTTCACAGGTGTCCATGGTAGTAGAAACATTTACTGGGATCACCAGACATTTGTTACACACATAAACTCGGATTGGAAAGGTCAGTGTGAACAGAGGAGATTTTTCTGACTTATCTCTGGTTGGTTACCTATCCATTAGACATTAGTACTAATATATGATATTATATACATTTGTACACATGCGTTTCAACTAGTCTTTTCTTTCAACCTTATGTTTTCAAATCCACCAGAAATCTTAGGTTTATGATATATCAGGTTTGATATCTCAGAGAAGCATATTCATTTTTTTTCATTAATTTTCAAGATAGCCCTCTGGCTTTCACTCAAATTCAGGTAATTTGGAGGAGGAGAGTTCTGAAAAGTCTGTCAAACATAATTATACTGTGCAGCAGTCCTCCCAGTAATGGGTTTGATGAAGTGGCTATTTTTGAAACATGCCTGCTCTAATATACAGAGCTTGATTTTTTTCAAGTATTTCAGGATATTTGTCTTTTATGAACATGGATACAATCTTCCCACTTATGGTTTATATCAGATGAGTACAAAGTTACTGACTGAAAGTCAGACAAATGTAAGATTCTAATTATGATCTAAAGACATGTATTTAAGTCAGTGCTAGGGACCTTTTGGTATTTGTGACTCCAATTGTCTTCCCAAGCTGTCTCTGAAAAATAATGGTATTGTCAAAGACAAGTGTTACCAATTGCTTCACAAAAATAGGGGAACACTTCAGTTGAAAATTATGACTCTTTCATCATGTATCCATGAATACTGTAATGTTATAGGATGATGGTTTCATAATGTTTTATCATTGTTTCCACTCCCAATGTAGGTGGTTATTATCTGACAGTTAAATTCCAGGACATTCTGTAACATGAACTGGCTTTGTAATAACACATTGTACAAAATAATCCATATTAGATGAGTTTACATAGTTGGAATATGGTTTTAAATTTTCTGCTTTCTAAAATTTCCAACTTTCCCCCTTATATTTTCTTTTTTATGTTGTGCCTTTTTGCACAAACTACAGTCATAAAATTCAAAGGAAGCTTACTCCTCATGGGACTACAGCTAAATCACTGAAGGGAAGGACTTTCCTGATGCTATGTTTAAATACTTTTAAGATCCTCAGGACCGAGTCTATTTTTATTTTCCCCAATTATGAAAGCTATTTTACTTTGGCAATATCTTTACATGGGTTCTTTTTCACACTTCCATATGGACTGGACTATTTTTCATAGGATAAGACTTTTTAGCTAGGCTCAACTTGCATTGCTATAGGAATGCTGCTTTCTAAAAAGTATCAGCATTTAAAATTTCTAGTCAACTTAATTTGTTCAAATAGCATGTCATAATTGAGAAAGCCTTAGGAGGAAGCCTTAAAAAACTTACAAATAGTCACTCTACCTTATTTTATATTTAATGCTTTTGTTGAGCTATTAAACGGGCAGACAGAAAGAAAAAGTTGAAGAATTCAAAAAATCAGTGTTTTTAAGAAAGTTTTGGTGATTTGTTGCAAACATTAGCTGCATACACAGTGGGCTGTAACATAATGAAGTATTTATTTGAAGAATGGCAAAACTTCTGATTGAGAATTGCCTGGAATTCATCCTGATACTAGAGTTTCTGACATGATTCAGTCCTCGAGATTAAGACACAGATGATTTCTGATAAAATATACATGACTCAAGGAAGGGATACATATCAAATAATTGCCCATCTTTATTACCACTTTCTTATTCTTCTTATTTTTTTTTACCACTTTCTTTTGTTTAACAGATTAGCTAATTAGTCTGCAAAGAAAGAGCAAAGCAAACAGGCAAGTTTCCTTGATGTGAGAAGAAATTCATAACATAGTGTTGTAGTCAATTTTTGGTCTCTCTCCATTGTGACACACTTGATGAATAATGTCCAAAAGCAAACCTACTTATGTATATACAACCATAGTCATGTGCAGTTCCTTGCATTTTAGAAGCAATTCTTCTCCTTGCTTGAAAAGGTGATCACTGTAGAGTTTCTGACCCAGGCTCTGTGGCTTAGACTTAAATCCTAGCTTTGCCATTTACTGGCTTTGAATCCTTGTGTAAAACAGTTAAAGTCCCTGGGTTGCATATTTCTTTAGATAAAATAAGAATAGCATTGCAATTTGCTCATACAATTGTTGGTGAAATCAAATAATTTAATTCATAGAACACATACAACAAAATTCAGTAAGCTCTCTAGCAGGGGTGTCTATTATTATTACCATCAACTTTTTTATTGAAAAAAATGTAAATCAGAATGTAGGTCAGAGAGATTAATATTACGTTCATACTATAGCATTCTAAAATAGTGTCAGCTATAAAATGCAACTGGTTTATAAGTAATAAATATGGTGCCAGCATTTAGCAGAAGGAAAGAGTGGTATAAAACCACTTTCATTGCCCTAAGCACCACTGGGTTTTGTGTTGGAGTTTCTCAATGAGTATGTTTTACTCTTATAATTCTATTGCTTTTTAAGTTTTGCTGCTGGTTATTATTTCATGCATGTCATTATACACTTGACACAAAATATCTTGGAAAAAATATCTTTCCCTTTCCAAGTGTTGTCTCTCCAGGTCAGGGGATAAGGTTTGAGGAAGAAAGAAGTATAATGTTTCTTCTGCATTTTCTAAGTCTGATGAAGCCTCGATGTGAGTGAATGGTAGAAATTTAGCCTTTTATCACTTCAAGTCCCTTAATCTGCACATCTACAAGCATTTGCTCCGAAATTTTCCAAAATAATAACAACATAAAAAAGAAAATCTGTTCACATATTGAACTATCTGTGAGACTCAGCCAAGTTATACCAGCTGCACTGGCTTGGTTCCTACATCTGGGCTCCATGGCAGGTTAAAAAAAAAAATCCATGAACAGTATTTTAAGAATTTTGGCAATGTACAGGACAGGGAAATTAAAAAGAATTCTTTGCTGAAAACAGAACTGGTGGAAAACAATTCTGTTTGCTTGCTGTAGTTCATGGAGCAGTCTAATGGGCCAATTGTTAGGATATAAACAAGTGTGCCCAGAGTTCAGTCCAAAGCCACTATGTCCCCCTGATGAAAGCCAATGGGTTCACTGGCTGAGTCCCAGGAGGGAGAAACTCAGTGGATTTGCTAATGACAGGAAGTATAGAATGGATTTCCCCATGTTACTATTTTCTAACCTAATGAGTAACATTTCCCAAAAGCCAATATGCAGGAGCAGGTTTATACAAGTCCTGGGTGCTTTAACTCAAATTTTCTGTTCCTTCTTTCAAATGATTAAGTAACACTGATGAGTTTCTTTTTTTGGTTCTCCATGCTGTTTATTTATTCAAATATTGATGCATGCATTTTTCAGAAAGATGCCAGGTCAGTTTAACCAAACTGTAATCTTACGTAGAAGAGACTTTTTTTTTCCAAAACAGATCAAGAATTATGGACTCTAAATTAAGTGACGATATTTAAATTTTAAAAAGGAGGAGGACTGTAAGCAGTATGAGAAAGGACTCAATAGAGTGTTTAAATTTTTAATTAAAAAGGTCAGATAAACATTTCTAAAAATTACCATTACATTCTCTGTTTAATAAGAGATTCGTCGCTTACAACTCATCACCTATTTGACACCCCTAGGCCTTGCCCTCATGAAGAAATTTGTAATGTGAAATATATTAAATAATATCAAATAAAAATGGATAAACACAAATACACAGTGGATCAATGTCATGTATTTGAGACATTTCAAAAAAACATGGAACAATTAAGTTCAGATGTTGGGTCCAAGTCACGTTCGGAGATAAATAATCATTTGGAACGCGTGTAGCTGGAAAAGTCCTATGGGTAATGAGAGAGGGGAGAAGTCTTTCTGACTGTGAAGAATACATGTGACACAAGGCCTGTAAGAAGAGGTAGAATTTGTTTCCCATTGAAAAATGTGCTGGAGCTTGGTCTAGGAGAAGCAAGGTGACTATCGGAGGAAGATGTGATAGTTTGTAGGCAAGATGGCTTCATTGAAGACATTCCACAGGAAGGGAAACTTGGATATAATATCAAATAAAAATGGATAAACACAAATACACAGTGGATCAATGTCATGTATTTGAGACATTTCAAAAAAACATGGAACAATTAAGTTCAGATGTTGGGTCCAAGTCACGTTCGGAGATAAATAATCATTTGGAACTCGTGTAGCTGGAAAAGTCCTATGGGTAATGAGAGAGGGGAGAGGTGATTTATAGGTCTTATCTAACAGATTATGTAATGGTGGCAAAACCAGAAATTGGAAATCTGCAATCCAGTGTTGGTTCCAGGTGACATCGCTTAAGTCAGAGTTTGTTAGGATGAGCATAAAGATACAGAATTATTAATATTTCTTCACCTTCAGATGTGAAGGGAATGTGAGGTAGCAGGCCTAAAGTTCTTGAATTCTGTGGCCTGCCGTAGTCAGGAGTAGCAAGGAAAACAATTATATACAGGACACATAATTTATAGTTTTATTTTATGATAGTCACCCAGAGTCAAATACAAAGAAAGTATAAGAAATCTGTCCACACACTGAAGACCTATAAAATCCTGCCAAGGGTCTGGATACCATGGCAACATCCTGCATGTAAGTTCAGTTGAAGACCTAAGCCTCCCACGAGTCCACCTGGAGACTTAGAGCCCACGACAGTGACTCCTGCAAGTCTGTTTTCTGGATCTGCGCTGTGAAGGCCCAAAGGTCAGCGGTGGAAGCTAGAAAGTCTGTGTCGGCAGAGTGAAAGAGCTGTCCCAACTGGTTGCGGGTTCTGCTCTGGAGCCAGGAAGTGATGCTCCAAGTAAGCACCAGAGCTCCTCCAAGTGAGCCACAGTCATTCTCAGCAACAAGGTCTCAAGTTCCTCAGATGGGAACAGCTGAGTTCATAACAGGGAAGCCTGCGTAACAAGCTCCTCTAGGAAAACCAAAAGCTCCAAAAGAACCGACAGCTCCAAACAACAACAATGCACTGGAGAACCAACACCGCCTTCCTTTTCCTCTCCAGGTCTCCTTTTTACGTTGGCAACAATCCTTAGGTGGATCCTCCACTCAGCACCATGCTGATTCAGTTCAGTTGGTGTTAAATTGAGCCCCAGCTTTTATTCCACAAGACCTGTGCATTGTTTACTTCAAGAAGGCCACTGGAAGTAATGAATCTGAAGTGTAGGAAGAGGAAGAGCAACCAGAGAAACCGCATCTTTTACACCATTGTGCTTCATACACTGTCAGATGACTTTTGCGGCACTTGTTTACTGTAGTAGCAAAGTGAGAATGAAGGAACTATTTCCATGGTCTCAGTGGCTGCGTATGCCAGCCTTCCAATACAGAACTGGCCTTTGAAATTTGAACTATCTCAAAATAGTACAAGGCCTGCCTGTTAGATCAGAATTCTATCATGTAATGAGCCAATTAAGCAGCTATTCTTTTTACTATGCTTTTGTTATTTTAATGTAAAACTAGTATCTATAAATAAATAAAATATAAAAAATACTCTTCTATAAAAAATGAAACAAAATTTCATAACAAAATAATTAGGGATTAACAATGGTCAATATACCGAATATCACAATCTTAAAAGAATGGATGACAAAATGTCAGAGTATGAGAAGACAAAAAAAAGATTCTTACAAAGAAACAAATAAGAACAAAACTTTCTTTTCCATACCCATTGTTTAGACCACAACTTCTGCTGTTTGAACCAGTTGCTTTCATGAAAGAATAAATGCATGTTATTTGTTCCATTTGTTACTGTATAATAAACCAACTTAACTGTCATGACATTAAGTAGCAAATATTTATAGGCCCTGATAGTTTTAGGATTTGACCAGAGCCTGCCAGGTAGTACTCACCAAAGCCTCCCATGTGACCATGGTGAGATGGTAGCTGGGACTGGGCTCCCGCTGAAGGTTTCATCTCTCCTTTATCTGGCACGTGGCTGGGAATAGTTGGGGTTCCTTGGTATCTTTTTCTCTGTTCCTAAGTATTGTCTATACTGTCTTCCAACCATGACACTTGCAGGGTAGTCTGAGTATCCTGCTCAAAGTTCTGAGTCTTGAGAGAGCCCAGGGAAAGCCATTACCACCTTTTATGACCTAGCCTTGTAAATCAAACAATGACATTTTCTCTGCAGATTATCTGTGAACCAAATAACTAAGGTCAGTCCATATTTAAAGGATGGGAAGTCAGACTGTACCTGCTGAGAGGAGACACTTGAAGAATTTGCAGTCTTTTGTTAAAACTGCCATTGTCTCCAAATCTGCTCTGATAGTGAAGAATTGGCAATCCTCATTGGAGATGCTAACTGCTTCTCTAATTCATTGCTAGAATCACCTTATTTCTTCATTTTCATTGCCAGCATTTGTTAAGAATATGGTAGAAGAAGACGATGTTCTGGGAATGTGTATGATAAATTCAGGAGTGCCATCTCTGCCTTTTAGAGGTTTCCATCTGTGGTGAGCAACACAAAATAAAGCACTGGTCAAGGCAAATATCCAATGTTTAAAAAGGATTTTAGAGGATCTCTTATGTGTCAGACATAGTGCTAAGATTCTGGACTACCGTGACAAATTACTCCAGTTCAGTTTTGGGGGTCAAACTCTCATACATACTAGGCAGGTGATCTACTACTGAGCCACATTGCTAGACCAAGGTTCATTTTGCATATTCACATCCACTGATCATCTAATCTCCTTGATGACTATACTGAAGAAATTTCATGAAGACTATTCACTACTCTACTAAAACATTGTCTTCAATAGCTTTAGCAATTATCTCTTGTCGAATCCTCATTGACAGCTAGTGTTGAAATCTGATCCCGTTTCATAGTCCACATCACAGTGATCCAAATTTGACGTAGCTAATCTTGGTAAATTGTGTTCAACTGATTTTTGGGAAACCACTTTCTTGCTCTTCTTTTCAATTCATAGCCTCCACTGTCCTATTCTACTTTTCTGTCTCTTTCTTATCTCAATATTGGGATATTCTGAAGTTCAGTTCTAAACCTAACCTACTAATTTTGCTGTTTTTTGCTTGAATGATTCTATTCTCTCTCACAGATTTTAATGCTACTACCAAGCAAACAACTCCTAAGTGTGTCTTTCTATCTGCCTTGGTCATTTATCCAACTGCCTCCTAGATATACAACCTACCTAATAGGCCACATTAAACAGCTATAAAATAGAAATTCCATTTCCCGCAAAGACTCAAACTTACTCCCTTTTGGTATTCTACATCCAAATTAAAGAGACTGCTCTCTGCTCTCATAAAAATGCCTTGAAATAATTGTTAATGCTTTGGTTTGACAATATCATTCAAAGGCCTATGTGTTAAAGTCTTTGTCACCAGCTGTCCTCTTACTAGAAGGTCATGGGACCTTTAGGAGGTGGGGCTTGGTAAGAAGGAGTTAGGTTATTGGGGGTTTATCTTTGATCTTACCGTCTTCTCAACTTTGCTTCTGGTCCCCATGAGGTAAACTATTCTTTTTGCCATATGTTTTACTTTGGTATTCTGTGCCACCGTGCCAAAAGGCCCAAAGCAAAGGGTCCAAATGTCCCTGGATGGAAATCTCTCAGCCGAAATGTATCTTTCATCTTTCAAGTCAGTTATCTGAGTTGTTCTTTTTTAATCAGTACCGGGGATCGAACTCATGACCGTGAGCTTTCAAAGTGGGCATTTATGCCACTGAGCTAAATCCCCAGCCCCTATCTGAGATAATTTTTTGAGAGTGATGGAAAGCTGATAAAATAATGCTTTTTTCTCTTAGTCACCATATAAAATCCATTATCAGATTCTGTTGATGTTAAAAAATCTTCAACAAGCTGTTTTCTTAGTTTTTCAGCAGCTACAACCAATATCTATCATCTATCTATCTATCATCTATCTATCTATCTATCTATCTATCATCTATCTATCTATCTATCTATATCTATCTATCTATCTATCTATCATCTCCTGGATCACAGTAGATGCTTCATAAGACTGTTATGTAGATGAGTGTATTCATAAAGTAGTAGAGTAACATGAGAAGACTGATTGTTCCTATCATTATCTGAACATATTTTTTAGGAGTAGCAAGAACTATAGGGTGAAGCTCTAGGTTATGCCAAATTAGGGAAGGCATCCAATGTACCTGAGAACTTGTAAGGCATATTGGGTGTGGGAATTTATCTAGATCCCAGAAAGAATCTCCCTAGATATAAATTTTCACTTTGGAATGCTAGAGAGGCAACATTCTACTATAAAATAGTTCTTTTCAAAAAGTTACAGTAAACCAGGAAATTTGATGGTAACAGCTGAAATTATTTTTTCCCTTTCTTTGTCTGATAAATTCAAAATGACATGAAGATTTAGACTCTTGCCTCATCTGCCCTCATTGTAAATTTCTTTCTGGTAAGGTGAAAGTTACTTTCTTTTTTTTCTTGAGTGTTTTGGAGGAACATTTTTACTTACTTGTCAAAGAAAATACATTTTTTCCCCAAAAAAACTAAGTGTGAGTTTTTTCTTTTTTAAACTTAGAGTATCTTTTGAGAAAACTTCCCTGGAAGCTCAGTACACTGATATCTTAAAAGCAAATATCATTTTGTATCTTGATATTTTTAGAGGAGATAATGAAACTCCCCCATTTCTCAGAAGCATATGACTTGGTAATCAATATCCAAAATTTTATTTTGAAAGAATTTGTGTATCTTGGTTATTTTTATTCCCTATATAGTGCTACATTTAGTTTTCAAACTGTGCTATTAAGAATTTGTTCTCTCTCTCTCTCTTTCTCTCCCTCTCTTTCTCACTCATTTGTATTTACTTACTAATTTTTGATCTGAGATATTTCAGTTGTATTTATCCTTGCTTTGATTACCAGGTTGGAACTTTCAAAAGCATTTCAACAAGCTATATTAAAACCAGTCAAAAAGCAAGGGTTGATTTAGTTAAAAAGCTCTTTTTAATTTTACCTTCTCCAACTGACTGAATCAATTTTGTTTAAAAAAAAATCTGGGCGAGCCTGGTGACTATCTGATTGTACATTCCCTCTATGGGAGGGCCTGTTGGGAAGATCAGTCCTAAGGCAAGTTGCTCAATCTTGGTTGTGCCAAATAGTTGCTTTGTTTCTTACCTGAAGAATCCAAATTTGAGTGAGTTCTTTGAGGTAAAGATGGGTGTTTGAAATAATTGGAAGAAATGGCATCTTTGAAGCTTTGTACAAGACTCAGAATTTTTTCCCTTTCCTCTGTTCCATTTATGGTGTAAAAAAAGTATTAATAACAAGTGTAACACAAGCTAACATTTACTGCTTCCCGTCTGCCTGGAACTGAAAAGTCCTCCCCGAAGTAGTTACTGCTGAACACACATTCTACAGCTCAAGAACTTGTAGTGATCAGAGATGTGATTAACTTAGTAAATGAGCTCTAGACAGGAGTGCTTGAGTTTGATTCTAAAAGGTGGCACACAGGGCCTCTCTTCCTTCCTCTCTGACTTGCTTCTTTCCCTTCCTTTCCTCTTATGCTGGCTCCAGTGCCAACACCTGCCCCAAGTGGCTCTTCTTTCAGAAGTCTGTAGGTCATAGAGCGGAGTCATGCTGCTGTGTGAGGGCTTAGACAACCCATCTAAATGCAGAATGTGCTCAGTTCAGGCCTGGCTCCTCAATTACTGCCCCTTTTAGCTTCTGCTACTGAGAAATCCCCAGAGCAAGTGTTAAACTTGCTCATCCACGCTGCTTCCTTTCCTGGCTGGAGGTCAGAGAGAGTGAATTCCGGATCCAGCATAAAGTCTTAGTCAGGAAATAATAACCCCCCGCAGCCCAAGCACTCACAATCTCAGCTTTGAAACTGAGTTCAGGTCACTGCTCAAGTTTATTTGCTTTGATAGGGTGTGGGCCTGGCTTCCAAATACACAAAATTCCTCCCTATACAGTACTTTATGGAGTGCTGCCTTTTACACTTACAATAGCAGCTCCACAAATATCTAAGTCTTGAATCAAAATATCTTCCAATTTATACTGCTTTCTCCAATAATTACTAAATCTGTATTAAATAAGTATATCATTCATGGAATGGGAATTTGTCTCTAGTAAGATCATTTTTTAAACAGTGGTGTTCTTTCCAGGAAAAGTTTTAAAGACAAGTAATTTAAAAGCAATTTAACTTGATTAATTACTGTCACTCGTGTACTTTGTTATTATTTTTACATCTGTCATTTTGCCCATTCATCTAGAAATTAAATTTATATACATTTTTTTCCCTGTAGAAGCATTCAGTTGGACAGCACAAGTAATATTACTTACAAGCATAATACCATAAGGGCTACAAATTCCATTATTGGTAGTTAACATATCATTTGTTATCAATGTATCATCAACTAACTGTGCTTCTCTGTAGAAGAATTACAGTGAATCTGTTTCTCTGGGTAATATGAATGATGTTAACTTGGGGAAAGATCTCAGTCCTTAAGGTTGGGAATAGATGTCAACAGTTCCAGTGAGGCTTCCAAATCCAGATGACCTAGTTAATTTTATTTCAGGGCAACGAACAGATGGCGAGTGTTCTCAGTCTATCTGGCATTAATGTGCACTCTGTCACCATAAGACTTAACGGTGGCAGATGGCAGTTGCATTAGCAAACATTCAGTTCTCTCTCTCCTCTATTCTTCCCTCAGGACAGAGGAAGGCCCAGCCATGGCTCACAGCTGAGGCCACCTCTCCAGTAAAGCCTGAGGAATGTCAAGTCACCGGAAGACCTCAGTCATCAGGGATTTCCGGTTCACCTCAGGCAACAGGTACAGCTGGGGCCTCTTCAAAGGCCTGTGGCTCTTACAGCTTCAGTGCTAAGCCTGCCTGGGGTCCAGTGCCACCACAAAGCCAAGTGGAACATGTGTATGTGATGGATGGGATTTTCTTGCCCTCTCATGAAAAAGCAGCTGGCTATATAAACAGCCTTTCTTGGCCTCTGCGGACTTTTCTGGATAGAAAAACAACAAGCCATACTTAGCCATGTTTTCCAGCAACATGAATCATTAAACTCTCTTGATGGACCGCTGACAGCGTCAAGGAAGCACTGTGGATTTCTTTTTTTAAAGAAAGATAGCTATTTTCCCAAATCTAGATGATATTATGTTATAGATACACCCTTGAATGTCTATAAACTCATGAGTGACAGCTTACTGCCAACAACTATGATAAAATGATATTAGTGTGTAATTTTTGAACTCACTGTAAATCACCATATCAGAGTTAGTTGAGACAGGAAAGTTTCTATTTTGGGAGATATTTGAAGTTTTAGATCATTGATAATATAATCTGCATTTTAAAGGACTTTACAGAATAAAAATAACTCATGTATGCCCCAAAAGTGAGTGATTTATATGATCATTTTCTCTTGTTTTAGGGACACATGTTTTTCAGAAAGACTGTAGAATTTTAAGTTTTTCCACATCCCCTTTCATGTTTGGTATCTCTCATTCTTAAGTAGATGAGAGGTGTGTAAGACCCAAACAAGAAAAATGTGACTAATAATTTAAATTATACATGTTCCATAAGGAAAATTTGCTAACTGTAGAGCTATGAAACATGCCCTCTTTTGTTTTATTCTCTTTAAAAAAAAAAAAAAGATTCTGTATCAACCAACCCTGTGTAAGAAACGAGAGATAATAAGCAATGCCTGGGGGCTTACTGCTTATGGTCGCCTGAAATCTGTATAAGCACAAAATTCTTCTGACCCTGGTCAGGGTGACTATTTAACAGTTAATAAAAAATGCTTAGTAGTAAGCTGCTGTCTGTTTTTGGACTGAAGCTCTGTGTTACTGAAGAATGATACACAACCAATTTAGCACTTTAAATAGTACTGGCCTTATTGGTTGCAAAACTCAGGGTACATTATTCCCTACATATTAGCTTTCAGGAACTAACAAACAGCTCTCTTAAATGTGTTGACAGTGCATCAGGATGATTTAGAACACTGCAATGCCAATCTTTGAGTTAAAAATTAGGTACTTTAGATGCATATGTTAGGGCAGGCACTCTTCTGAGATTTTGGATCTATGAATGTATTGATTAAAACATAATGGATTTAACAGAATAACAGAATACAGTCATCCTATCTAATGGATGACTTCATTTCCAGTATTTTAAAACCTCTTTTAAAATTTAACCAGGATACTCAATAAGTAGGTTACTTTCATATACATTTTATTAGCTATTTGCTAGAATATTTCTTTGAGCAAGATCTTTTAAAAATTCTGAATTTAAAGGAAAATGTAAATTTCCTGTTTTCTTAAATAGAAATACACAACACACTTTTTTTTCCCAGTGATTATTGTAAAAGACTATAAATTAAGTGAATTCTGGTATCCTAAAAAAATAGATTCTTGCTTTTATTTCACTTTTTTTCTTTATGAGTTATTTATACAATTGATTAAAGACTCTGCTTTGATTTTCTAGAAAGGACTACGTAAATTTATTTGTGTTAATCTCACAAGAAGAGTGCCAAATGTATTTTTTCTGTTGGCTTTAGAGGTGCTTTTGGAGTTTATAAATCTTTTGAAACATAGAATCATTGAATTTTAGAGAAGTTATAGACTGAATTCATCCTAATGTGGTCAATCTCAGAGAGTTTGAAACTCAAACAAGGTTATGAGGTAGAATAAAGCTGCCACTAATAGTTTCATGTTTCATTGTCAAGGAATGCATCTGCTTTTGATGCTGATACAACTAAATATTAATATGAGGTACATATAGGATTCTAGAATGTAAAGACAGATGAGAGGGAGGTAAGACTTAGCTGCTTACCTCAAGTGGCAACCTGTAAAGAAAAAAATTGAAAATCTCCAATATAAAGATGAAAAGCAATAACACGAGACGGCTACCACCAGAATCTTGAATATATTCTTTTTATCAGGCAGCTGTCTTATAAAATAAATGCCGATGTTTTAATCACTATTGGTTTTTATATACAGGATATGTCTTATACAATGTGGTAATTCTTTTACTATGTGGAAGAAAAAGATAGATTCTTGGGTGGCTCCTGGAAGGCAACTAAGAGATAATGAAGGGCAAGGAGGGTCCTAATTCTCCAAAGACATGCTATGCAAAGGTGATTTTCTCAAACTTCATAGCTTTTACCAGCTTCTAATCAGGGCTGTGAATGAAAGAAGATGAGTAAAAAAATCTTATGAAGTATTGCAAGTACTCTGTTAAATGTTTTATATTATACTTTTTCATTTGGTTCAGTATCCTGATGTAGGGAATATGAAACACTTCCATATAAAGAGTGGGTTGACCATGGTGAAGAAGTTAAAGGTTTTTCCCAAGATCATGTGACAAAGCTATTAACTAAATACAACTTTATTGGACACTCAATGGTCTTTTCTTAAATAGAGCTCGATTGATTAAGTTTTATAGGCAAAGAGAATGAGATATAGAAATTCTTGCCACATAAGTGCTTGGTATATTTCAAAAGGCCAAGATGTTAGGTTAAAGTCCTTGGAAATCAGATCATAATAACTGGCTAGTAGCCAACAGCTGGTTGTTAAATAACTGTTGTTCAACTGCTAAATAGCTTGGAATTGGATAGGTGGACATATTTATACCATGGTAATTGGCAACTGCTCCAAATCAGGGCTTTGTTTCCACAGTATCATCCTAGGTTCTAGGATGCTGAAGTTAGAGAACAAAATGTATGAAGGTGAAATATTGGAAGAAGAAACTAGAAACATAGATTGATGTCAGTTTGTACAGAGCCCAAATAAATGTGAGACAACTGTCTCTTGGGAATGCCAATAAGATTATGGCATTTTTCAATTTATAACCATTCAGTGGATCCCAAATAGAAATAAAATCTAAACCTCTGTAGAAACCTAGAGGATGGGGCCTATGTTTTCTCCTTTCAGCATCATATTTGTACTTTTTTCTTTCTTTTTCCATCAAACTCCAACCATACTGGTCACCTCATCTCAGGACCTTAAAAGGCCAATGTCATTCCAACTTCAGTCCTTTGCATTAGATGTTCTTCCTGCTTCAGTTTTTGTATAGCTGTATTCTTTAGATCTCAGCTTAATTGTTACCTCCCAAGAAAGGCATTTATTGACCTCCAAATCCAACACAGTTGCTCCGTCACTCTGTTTCACATCTGTCCTTGGTAGCACTCTGCTTATACTTAATGGTGTGGCTCAGGGATTAAATACCTTTCCTCAGAAGCCAGACTTCAAGGACTCATTATTCCTACATCACTTATTAGCTGTGACTCTATTTGAGTTGCTTTCAATTTCCTATTTGTAAAATAGGATGTAATTATTTCCTTGCAATGGAGTTTCTGTAGGAAGAAGAACAGTGACTGGTTCATGATTGCATTCAAAATATATTATTTTCACTGATAACTGATACTCACTGTCCAATTTTCTCAATTAGAATATAATTGCAGTGAGTCATCTTTCCTCTTTGCTTTAGAGCGTTCCTATTACTTATTTGGAGAACAGTGCCTGGCACTGGGTGGGCAGTGGGTGTAGAGGAAGTAGTGTGAAAATGGGCTGAGCATTCAGGGTTTCTTGTTTGCCTTCTTGAGTTCTCTCAGCTTTCTGTGTTACTGCTGTACCTGTGACTCCAGAACAGTCTCAATCATCATAGTGTGATAGTATTGTGATGACTCGATGACCATGAGAACTTCTACCCTCTCTCCATCAGGAGTACAACATTCTGTAGCCCATGGTGGCTTCAGGAATACAGGCCTAGTGTTTTCAGACCTTTGATTTATGAAGAGGAGCCACAAAGGTAGACTTAAAATTTGGTATTAAATTACTCACCTATTAAATGTTTGGAAATAATTCAAACAATTTTAAAAGACAGATGACCAAATACACCAAGTCCACAGGCTGACTTTGCCTAAGGAGCACCATTTACAACTGTGACCTTGAACTTGACCTTTGGTTTTCAGTTGGGAGGTCAGTCCTCTCCACTCACTGTCTGACTTCTTCCAGACAAACAGCCTGAACCAAATTCTGTAATTTCATTTTCCCAAGTAAGCTGCAATTTCTTGAATCATGCAGTTTTCACTTTCTTGAGTATACTTGGGATATTCACACCATTCATTACACACAGGCTCCTTCACAGGGTGCCTTTGCCCTGAATCTTGTCCCTGGCGTTGTCTGAGAGCTGCCATGCTCATACCAAAGTAAAGGATGCCATAGGGGTGAGGATAAGGGAGGTGGGCAGTCTGGCTTTTTTGTTTAAGTGTTTGTTATTGAAGAAAAATGTCATATAAGGGAAACAGTTTCCATTTATTATTTCTCCCTTCCTCTTTTCCCCTTTCTTCTGCTCCACTGTTAACATAGTCTGATCACTATCCTCGGTCTAGTAATTTCCTTGGAGTGACCTTGGTAAGGTAATTATGACAATAAAGTCTTTTCATTTCACTTTACCTTCTTAGGAACATTAGTCTGGGGCTATGAGTAATCTAGAATGAGGGTTTCCAACTGCGTTTTTTTTTTTTAGGATCATTTTTATTGTATGTGTTTTATTAATTTAAAAACATGTGTCCACATATATGAATACTTATTTACTACTTCATTTGCAATCTAGTGTTCTAATGTATTGTGTACATTTTAGAAACACTTAAATAGAATTTTAAAGTAGCAAGAAGACATAGACATGAACTCTACTGTCTTTTTCCAATCCATGGAGGATTCTAAAGTTTACTTCATAGAATAGATATCTCTGGATCTAGAGACAAATCAGATTCCAAAGAAGGTGAGTGAATGACCTGCATTTATTTACTTATTTAAGAAATGTAATCCAGGACCTTTACACTGAACTGCACCCCCAGGTCTTTTTCAATTTTTATTTTAAAACAGGGTCTTCCTAAGTCACTAAGTTCCCAGTCTGGGCTTAGACTTGAGATCTTCCTGCTTCTTCCATCCAGCGTGCTGGGATTACAGGTATGGGCTACCATGCTGATTTTGAGTTGGTTTGGGGGTCAGCTTTCCACTGGAATGCTGAAAGGATGGAAGTACCCCAGCCAAGAAGCAAGCCAAGTTTGTCTTTGCAGTACAGCTACTGAGAATCTCAGCGGATCTTAGGATCTAACAGCTCTTTGTTGAGTTTTTCTTAAAAACTGCAGGTTTATGTCTCTTTAAGCTGTTTTATTTCCTCATGTGTTGGGGCTACACAGACCATTGAAAGCATACGAAAATGATAAGAACTACTTGCAGATCTCACTTGGAACAGTAAAGTTGAGAATCAGTCCCAAGTTTGCTTGCTCCAGATAATATGAAGCCTCCATGTGCTTGCTGAGCTGTCTGATCGCAGCGTTCTGTCTGGCCCCAGCTCGCCTACTCTCTGTGGAAAGAGAGCTGGTGAGTGTGTCTCAGCATTTTGGTGGTGTGTTTACTGTACTCTCTGGATTAATGATTTTATAATGTCTGGCCTGAACCACAATGTCTGGAACTGAGTTAAAAATGAATGTAGCATACAAGGCTTTCTTTTCCTTCCCAAGTCTCAAGGGTAGATTTCTTTTTAACAGCTGTTCACTACTTGACTAGAATAACAGTACTTGTGAAAATGTCAGAGAAAGAGCTAGTGACACATCTGCTCCAATATTCCATATTTTTGTAAAGTTGGAAAAAACAAAATATTTGATTGTAGGAAATCCCAATACTCCTGTAAGCATAATTTCACTTTAATTGTAAAAGATTATATCTGCCTCCTTGCTTTTTAACATCCCCCCCTTTTTTTTCAGGAATATAGTTGAATAGTGATGCTAGTATTTTTGTCAAATATTCTTTGGCATCCCAGTAAAAAGCTGATGTACCTTTGCATTTTACTAAGTATTGGGTTTCTACCTTTAATCCTATGTCAATCATTGGTAACTACTGCAATTATGATTTTGACTGAAAAAAGTGATCTATGATCTTGGAAATTTTCCTTTCTTCTTGTCATTTCAGGATGTCGTCTACATTTCTTTACCCTGAGGTCTTCAGAAATTAAATTTCATTAGGTGAAGTCACCCTTTTTCTAAAATAGGAACTCACTCTGACTTGGACAGAGGTAAATTATACATTCCTTTTACTAAACTGTCAAGACCAATAGCCTTGCTTTTACAGTCTTAATTCCCTGTGAGCAACTGTGCATGTGTGTGCTGTGAAAAAAAGACAGCTGGTTGAAGTATCGCATTTTGACAAATATTATCAATGGTTCAGCATTAACCTGGGGTGACGCGACAAATGGTATTCAGTTGAAGTTATTTCTTGGGTTGTTGACAATTTAATCAGTAACTGGCATAGGCAAATAGAAAATGTGTTTAGAATATCTCTGGTGGGTCTAGAAGGTCAGGATGTGAGGAAGTTCAGTAGCTGATCTGCCTTCTCCACCTTGCGGATGCATCATGGCTGGGAGAACCTGTGGATAATGTTATAGGAATAAACAGAAATCCAAGTAACAATGGCCTTTGCCAACTAATTTGAACTGGTCATGTTAAGGTAGGCAATGTCCTCCCACTGGGCTCTGACAGCGTCCTAGACTAAGCCATTTATCTTCTCTTTGCTTCCATGGCCATAAGGCATCTTGACTGTTTACCCTCATTTCTGTTTAAGACTACTGTCAGTGGAGCCTGGCTTTTCATGATCATCACAGCTGTATTTTCTGGAACAAAAAGCCCCATTTGGAGTTGTCAAGAATTTAACTACGAACATACGAAGAAATAGAAACTTTTTCAAAATCCAAAGAATGCATTTTTTTAATATTACAATGCAAATAGAACTAAATCTGTCTAAGAATCACCTCCTAACTCATTCACTTTGTCTCAGCCTGAAAGTTGAATCCATTCACCTTCTGCTAAAAAAAAAAACCCTTTAGCTTCTAAACTGACACATTCCAATGGGTTTCTTTTCTGATCAGGCTTATGATCCTCTACGTTTTCTATAGCTTTGTCTCTGAACTTTGTTGTTTTTATACCACAATTGCTCTCTACTCCATGTCTTTTAATTCATTAAAAGGTTGTGAGATAATGGCCATCAAAAGTCCTTTCTGTGAGCCCCCAAAAATTCTTCAAAAATTAGAACTAGAAATTCCATTGGTGTAACTATTCCCCTTCTAAGTACATGATTACAGCAGCACAATTCACAGGAGCTAAATCTTGGAAGTGGCCTATGTGTCCATCAGCAGACGAGTGGATAAAATTGTAGTATTTACATACAGTAGAGTACTACTTAGCCATTAAGAAAGATACACTTGAGTTCTTTTTAAGAAAACAGATGTACCCTGACACCATAATATTAAGTAAAATAAACCAGACACACACTTAAATATCCCACAGTTCCAGTTATATGAAAAACCCACAATATAAGTGGAAAGCAAAAAATGATAGGTAAAAGGAAGTCAGGAGGTAGATCTTTCTTGAATGGAAAGGGGACCACGATGTGGAGGAGGGGAAAAAGGAGAGGAAGAGAAACAGAATGAGAAAAAGAATTAAGATGTGTTATGTGTATATACCAACTCCACACAAGGAATGTAAAAATTAAGTAAACATATACTAAAAAGAAAAAGTCCTTTCTCAAAAATGATACATTTTTGTCCATAGGATTTTCTGAGTTTCCCTTTCTCATTTGTTTGGTTGGTCTTGTTTCTTAGCTAGTCATGAACGCTCATTCCTGAGGTTACTTATGCTTTGAGCTTACTTTGAGGACTAATTCTGTATGGGAATATTACCTCCATAGGGTGATCCATCTAAAAGTTAATTTCACTGTTACTTCTTTTTCCTCTAGTTTGCAGAAAACAGAATTCCATATTACATTAACTACCTTAACTTTGAAGGCCTAATTACTAAATATTATTTATTACTTTGTGATTAAAGGAAATATCAAATGTGCAATAACTGTACATCATGGGGCAACTAAAATGCCTACCTTTGAATTGCTCTTTAGAGATTTTAGCCTTTTTTCTTGATTATGCCCATGTCCTCAAATATTATTGTTATCTCCTTACTGGTTTCCCTTATGTCTCTCTTCTCTTGAAGATGACTTTCTGAGAATCTCCCCTTAGTATTTTAAATTATCAGACATGGTAGCCATTATTAGTGGTCACAAATTTGAGTCCTCCTGATGGACTCTGGCTAATGAACTGTGTGTCAATATGCTGTGCACACTTCCTTCAGAGATGATGAAAAACCTCTGTGTTCCCCTAAGCTGGTTTTTCTGTTATCATGACTACAGCTATGGAGGTAGCCTAGCTGAAGTATGGAGGATCACGTTAACTTTCTTTACCTGATTATATGACACAATAGCTGTGCTATTGACAAAGGTTGAATATGTAGTATAAGCGGAAATTTACCTTTGTTGTTTTAAGTAACTGGAGCTTCATAGTTCATTTGTTACCCAGGTAAAAGCTACTCTATCCTGATTAATAAAATTACTGCATGTGGAACAGTCTTTGACAATAACAGGCATAATTTCTACTGGCAGAGGAGGCATAAAAGCTCGGATTCTAACAAAATGACAAATCCATCTTCATGCCCATAAACTGTGAAAGGAATGAGTTTTCTCCGGCAAGATAACATTTTGATTTATTAAACTTGGAGTAATTCAGATACTTAATCTATTTTAAGCATCCAAAAATGCAAATTGCTTTTTGGTTTGCAGATTGGATTTATTTTCATAACAGTCTTTTCTGCAAAACTATTGTCTTATTTCTAGTTTATTTTAGAAAACTTTTACATATAAGGAGGCAATTGAATACCTAGTGTTGTAATAACAGCTCGGCTTCATGAGTCCACCTCACCCACAGGCTCAACTGTAATATGGTACACATGACTTCCAGCTCCCTTTGGGTCCAGAATTCTGTATGTGTTTTACCTCCCCAGCCTGCCTTGAGTGTCTTGATTGTCCTTCATTCCTGAGGCTTTCCTCGATATCTGATCTCTAGTCTCTATTTAAACCTAATGTTTTGACTCTACTTGCTTCCCACACCCTCGTCTGGGACCTGTGTTTCAATCCCTCTTTGTTCTTCAGTTAAGGCTTATTTTCCCTTCCCCTCTCTTCCACTTGGTCTCAGCTCCTGCAACTTCAGCCCAGTCTTACCACATTCTTAGCAAAAGAGATGGGTAACAAGAAGCCAACAAAAAAGTGAAGACAAATAGAAATTATTTTTGTGTGTGATTTCAGGAAATCAATTTCATTGTTTCATACTCTTCCATGATGATAGTTATGTATGTGCTGGGTGATTAGATTACCTCTTAAGGGTATTGTCATCTATCCAGGTGAAACTTCTGTTGCTGTCCTAAGGGTGAGATGTGAAAAGATAGGGAAAGTAAAACACTTTATAAAATATTGTTTTCTTGTTATTCAGATATGTCAGAGAAACACAATTGGAATGAGAATCTCAGTTGTTATCTAAAGTTCTTTGTCTTCTTGTGTCATGGCATGGTCATGAGTTATTGAGAGTGTCATTCTCAGTATTGTCTCTGAAATAAGCTTCCATGCAAGGTGGCAACTCAACATGAGAGCCAGGAATTTCTTGTAAAGACCTTCCAGTGCTATCTACTTTGTTCAAATCTCTCTATAGTTCTTACAAACAAAAAGGAACAACTACTAAAAAATTTTCAGTATTTGTTACAAATCTATTTCAGTCTGTGTAATTTGGCTGAACTGAATTATTTTCCTTGCATTTTCTAATCTTAGATGATTAAGAATGCCAATATTATCATAAGAATAAACAATAAATTTAAAAATAAATAACAATCATTTTCTCATTTGTAAAGTTTCCATTCTAAAGAAAAATTTCAAAATATTATTCACTTATTATCAAAAATTCTTTGATTCTTTATGATTTTCTTTCTGCTTAGTCATATAAAATTGATGATGACCTCTAACAAAATCTCATAATAACTTTGAAAACATTTATTAATATCTAATTTAATTCACATTTTTTACATTAAAGAACTTATTTAATTATGGCATAATTATTATGGAAAGTCTAAAAGGTTTAATATTATTAAGTTTAAAAAGCAGTACATTACATCCCAAGCTTACTACGAAGAGGAAGGTTATTAAGACTCAAAAGAGGAAGTCTTCCCTTCTTGACTTCTGCCTAGCTCTTTGCTCCTCTCTATTCCTTTCTATCTCATTTCCTGCCTTTTCTTTTCTCTGTCCTACTTGATTGGCAATAATCCATTGACTCTGAAAAGGCAGTGTTATTATCTGTGATTATTAGTTTGCATTGTTGACAACTGCAATGCATGCCATTTCTATGTAGCACATAAAGTTGAAATAATAGCATTATAAAACGGCTTGCAGCCAAGACTGAAGATATTAAAACTGAAGGGAAGAGTTTAAAACCATCTTTTAATGGTACTATCGCAACTTAGCTTTCTTCAAACATTCTCCTCTTCTTTTACATACAGACAGATGTTACAAAGAATAACTGTATCTATTTCTGTTTTACTTACTCAGATGATATCTTTTAGGATTGGTGCACTTTAGGAACAAAATAAACTTCTGAAAAATGAGAAATGGAGCTTGTGTCACTGAAACAACCAATGTATCCCAACTGGATGAAATAGTTTTCCGTACCATGAACAACTTTTCCTACTTAGGAAACTCCTGCCTACTCTCTGTTCCATATTTTATGTTTTTTTTTTATATCAAATGCACACACACACAATTTAATTGAGAATGATATCTCACACTATGAATTAATTATATTTAATTTAGTAGATCATTCTGCTGTTTAACAAATTCAAAGAAAAAATGTAACTTGAGGGAACAAGTAACGCTACTATTTCTTCCCTTTTGTGTCCTTAATACCCAGCACATTGAATAGAACATGCAAAAAAACACTGACCAGATATTTGTGAATATAAAAATTAATCCATAGCAGGTAATTGATATGTGAAATTACACTGATTTAAGTATCAAGTTCTCCTGACTGGGTTTCTTTGTTATAAACTTGTCCTAGGTGCTTAGGGAAACAAGTGTGTGTTCACTTCTGTGCTGTATCTCTTTTGGTGGAGCTGGTTCTGCATTATTATAATGGTTCTTCATTTTCTGTCCATCTATTTCTACATTCGTTTTGGGGCTTTAGCATAGCATTAATCAGGCCACATCTTTCTAGATGGGATGTTCTCATGCATCACCCCTGATCTACTAGCTGTAGAAAGGAAGCTCTTTATTTGGATATTGCAATAGGTCAATCTTTGTGCCTGCTTTGTTTATCCATATCGAGTGTCCTTGCATGTATTTTTCTCCTTTCTCTTCACTGGATTTTTACTCATCAGTTAACATTTGATACTGAGAATTACTCTAGACGTACTCACATTAAGAATGAGCAAGCAAAAGTAATTAATACTTGCTTTATATCTACACATTTTCTTGGCTAGGTAATTTGAAATAGATGTCTACCTGAGAAATTGCTATTTTCTTTTTCCACTCTCCAAGATAATCTCTCTTCCTCTCATAGAAATATAATCCTTAAGTTCATAATTCTCAAGAAAGTTAGCAAGGAAATGGAAAAAATGCTATAATTTCCATTTTTTTTTACTGACATTCATGTTCTTAATGATATTGGAACCTCATTTGCTCCCTATTTCAGAGGTTGCATGTTTAACCAAATGACAGATTCTGTGAGAAGAATGAGATCTACAGTGTGGTGTTGTTTCTATGTTGCTGTTTGATTTGGGCATGTATATTGCAAATATTCCTTGTATGAGCTCTAAATGAGGCATATTATGAGTTACAACAAATGATAGCATGACAGAATCTAACAAGAAGTAGACTGAAAAAGAAACTGAACTCATCAAAATCTATTTACATATGTGTTTACACAAGGATGAACTTTTTCCTAAGTATGGCTTTTATTTTGAAATAATGACTAACAATGTTAACAAAGCAATAATAGTTTTTAATATTTACAAATCTTTAAATGTATTTCATACCTTCTCATCATTTTTCTTTCTTTTCCTTTCATCCTTCATTTTTTACACTTTTATGGAGGCATAATTGATATCCAAAAGCACTGCCTGTAATTAATGTATAATTTTATTGGTTTGGACATATGCACACACCCTTGGAATTATTAGCACAGTCAAGGTAATAATATCCATCATCTTCAAAAGTTTCTTTTTGCCTCCCTCAATTTTTTCTTTCTTTCATATAGTAAGAACACTAATTCTGAAGTATATATTTTAAACTATTTTTTAGGCATACAGTATGGTATTATTAACTGTGGTTATTATGTTGTACAGCAGATCTCTAGAACTTACAACTCTTGAATAACAGATGCTTCATACTCATTGAACAGTTATTTATTTTCTCTTTGCATTCATGATTCCCCTCACATAAGGGAAATCATGTAATATTTGTCCTTCTATGACTAGCTTATTTCATTTTGCATAATGTCCTCTAGGTTCATGCATGTCATATGATTTCTTCTTTATTATGGCTGTTATCTGATTGTATGTATATACCAGCTTTTCTTTATTCATCTGTTGATGAGCATGTAGAGTATTTACATACTTTTAATACTTTTTTAATAATGTTGCAATGTACATGATAATAGAAATAACATCTTTAAGATCCTGACTCTAGCTATTTGCATGTCACAAAAAGTGGGATTATAAGATCAATGTTAGTTTCTACATAAGCAGAGAAAAATCATAAGATGCACTTATATAGAACCACAAAAGATCCAAAATGACCAAAATAATCTGAAGAAAGAACAAAGCAAGAGGCATTACACTTGCTAATTTTAAAATATACTGTAACCTTCAGTAATTGAAACAGTATGGTACAGGCATAAAAACAAACACACAGAATAAAGGAATAGAATAGAAAATTCAGAAATAAATACAAATATGTAGAGTTTGCACTTAACAAGTGCACCAAGTACATGAACAGAAATGGATGCTCTTTTCAACAGAGTGTTAGGAAAGTTGAATGCTTGGTACAAAAGAATGAAACTGGATCTTTATCTTACATTAGACACAAAAGTCAATTCAAAGTGAGTTAAAGATGTAAACATAAGACATGAAACTTCTAGATTAAAAATTAAGAGAAAAGTTTCTTGATATTGCTCCAGCAAATACTTAAAAAAAATAATCTGCAAATACAGGCAACAAAAGACAAAAATAGACAAATGGGGCTATATAAAACAGGAAAATGCTTCTGCCTACCAGAGGAAACACTCTGAAGAATGAGACAGCAACCTGAGAAATAGGAGAAAATATTTGCAACCCTGATATTTGGTAATTGGCTAATACTGGTGGGCGACCAGGCTACGTGATAGATTATGGGGAACCCAGCTATGTGATTTATTTTAAAGAGGGTAAACATAAAAAAAAACAGAACAAAACAGATCAGAAGAAAACAATGTAAATGATACAGATTTCAAAGCAAGACAGCAGGAGATCAACAGCAGCTACCATAATGTGGCTTGTTTTCTTCTAAATAGTTGTCTATATCTTCATGCACAATGCATTCATACAAAACAAAATAGTATAAAACTGATCAAAACAGAGTAATGAAGGCGTTACAGGGGATTGGAACAATTTTTCATGTTTATGTCTGGTGATCTGAGGAATTCTTTTGAAGATCACTATGTAAAATAACAACCTTAGTTATGTTCCTACCACTTTGTTTTGAAGGTCTATATCGTCACTGTTTTGTGCTCTTTGCTACTGTTATTTATTCGTCTTTTCTGTTTCTTGTTTTTCTAGTAATTGTTCTGTTTTGTTTTTCCCTCTAATGCAAAAAAGATAGGTGTACACATAGAGGCTTATGCCTACAACTTCTCCTAGATGGTTTATGAGAATTGATTGTTTTATATGTGATGATATGAACAGCTACTTTGAAGAAAAAGACGTTATGGTATCCATTGCTGATTCCTTATCATCATGCTGTGAAATCCAGTAATGATTTTATCCTTTGTTCAGAGTGGTTTTAGCCTGTTTTGTATTGTTTAATTTCAACATACATGAAGGCATTGGCAGCTATTTTGAAGAGAACAAGACAATATGATAGCTATTGTTGATTTTCCTATTTTCTGGTTTTGAAGGCCAAGTATGTGATAAGTCCCTGCAGTCTTTACGTGGCGTGACTTTGCTTTAGGGCGATATATGGAAGACCACATGACCCCTGGCTATGGGCAGAATGCTAATAACCCTGAATTCCTGAGGAAAGATAGCATCTGCTGAGGACAGTTCTCAAATTATAGGCATTTGGGTTTCAGAGTAAATCTGGTTTCTTTAATTTAATCCTTATCTACCCATTCACTATAGTTACTATTCCATGAAATGTGTGTTCCCCCTCCCTCTGCACTTTTTGCTAATCAATAAAAGTGAGCTAATCACTGAGGTAGTAGACCCAGTCCATTTGAGGTAAAGCCCTCTTGGTCCACCTTTCACCCTAACATTTGTCTCTTTTTCTTTCTTTATTTCCCATAGTCTCTCCTGCAGGTATCTGAGGATCTGATAAGCCCTCAGTAAATATCTAAAATATATAAGGTGAGAAAAAAAAATCCTTAATAGCAAAATTAATCAGTAGGCCAAAAAATAAAAAAACCTGAAAACACATTTCTCTAAAGAAAGCATACAAATGGCCAAAGATATATGAAGACATGCTTAGCATTCTAATCACCAGAGAAATTTAAGTTAAAATTATGACATATGACCTCTACCTGTTAAGAGGGTTATTATAAAAAACACAAAACACTAAAAAAATTTTAAAGTTGTGAAGACATTAGAAATTCCTGCATAATTTTGATAGGATCCTAAAGTAGTGCAGTTTTATGGATATATTATGGATGTTCTTCAACAAATTATAGATTTTTTTGTATTTTTATTATAAAACTATACAATCCATGGGTATGATGCAATATATACATTATATATAAATGAAAAATTACGGACGTGTTTGATGCATGTTTCAGTGGTTTACTGTCATAGAATATGCAGTAAAAAGTTCAGGAACTGTGTCTTTACCTGTTTTACTTTTATGATAGAAACGTATTTTAGAGTTTAAAAAGTATTTGATACCAACTACATTTGAGGAATTTGGGGGCCTACTTTTGCATTTGGATAGTCACTATGTATATTAGTTGTCTAAATATTCTAAAATGTTTTGTAGTGAATAGATCTCTTTTCAAATGAAGTATACACAGCATTGGCAATTTTATTTGTTTAAGAAATTAGTTTTTTTGTTTTCTTGTTGAGTTAGGCTTTGGTAGCAGCACTTTTAACATTTTAGGAAATAATGTTCAGCAGATTACAGTAGAACAGAAAAGGAAGCTGATTTGGAAAAATGTGATGCATTTTTAAATGAGAAAAGAAGATGACAATGTGAATAGTATGTTAACAAAAACATTTAAATCTGGACTGAGATATGTACTACTGTGTGTGGGATTGTTGGTGATTTCCTACATTTTAAAAAATTTTATTAGCACAGCAATGCTGACTTTTCCACTCAATGTGAAGAGGCCTTTGGATAAATTTATAAGCTCTATTTATACATTCCTCAATTATAGCCTGTCACTTTTGGTTTTATTTGGAGTAAGTTATCTGTATTATTATTTTTATGCTGTGATATTTATCATACACCTATGATAAACTATGCAAAATAATGTCAGTTCATTTGTATGATTTAAAATATTGGGGTGGGCCTAGCCGAACGGCTCGGCGAACCCCAGGGAGCTGGCTCGCCGGGAACCCAACCTGGACCCTGATTGCGCGCACTCAGGCAGAAGCTGCGGCAGAATCCCAGTGTGCACCGTGGAAACTTGGAACTCTCTGCCCAGAGGAACATTGGTCTACAACGGACTATCCGTGCTACTTTGAAGGGAGATTAAGTGGCTGTCTCACCATAACAAGATCTGGCTCCAGTCAGGTGAGTATGCCCCTAAAATAGATGTGTACAGTAGTAAAGCCACTAGTAAAGCTCCCTCCAACTAACTGTAAGACCTTGGTAAGTCTGACAAGAGTGAGGGTGACTCCTTCCCACACACAGAAAACATCAGGCAGAGTGAGGAGTGTGTCAAAAAGGACTCCCCCAACTTGAAGAAAATCAAATGGGCTTATGAGACACACAGGCACACCAGAGGGACACAGTAGGGCCTCAGACAATGCAAACACTATAGACAGGGAGATTTGATGACCTGGCATAACCCAAAGATAAAGTACTAGCAGGAACTAAAAGCTGACCTGCATCAATATTACTAAGCTTGTCAGCACAGGAAGAACACAAGACTCACCCAACAGGCCCTGCAGCAGGGAACCAGGTGACTGGCCCACCTATTCATTGTGGGACCAAGCAACTGGACAAACATCAACCCTACAATAGGACACCAAGACACACACTACTAACAGTTCACACTAATGGGTCTAAAGAACCAAACACTAACTTGAAAGAGGAAAATGGCAAAAAGAAAAGGCAGAATGTAACCTCAAACATCCAGTGCAACAGGTGCAAATACAGGAGACACTGAAATAGAGGACTCCAAAGGTAACACACCAGGAATCTCTGAAAATATAGCGAATGAAATTAAAAAACAACTCCGCAAGGCCATAGAGGAAATCAAATTAGAAGTACTCTCCCAGGTAAAGATAGAAGTAATAACCTTAGTAAAGGAGTTGCTGAGCACAGCTAAAGAAGAAATAGAGAAAAAAGTACAGGAACATGAGAAACTGATTGAAACCTTGAATGAACAATCTAGAAAACAAGCAGAATGCATGAAACAAACCGAAAGAGACATCCAAGAAACAAGAAGTTCGATCCAAAGCATGCAAAACCATTTAAATGAAACTGAGGATAGGATCTCAGATCTTGAGGACAGGATCATAATTAGTGATCATGAAAGGATAGAACTTTTAAAAATAACAAAGCAACATGAAATGACAATCCAGAAGCTTCAAGATGATGCCAAGAGCAACAATATAAGATTAATAGACATTAGTGAAGATGTTGGAATCAATACAAATGACATATGTAAAATATTCACAGAAATAATAGGAGAAAACTTTCCAAACATGGGGAAAAAATCTGATATGCAGACAAGTGAGGCATACAGAATGCCAAACAGTCACAATCAACATAAATCTATACCCAGACACATAATAGTTAAGATCTCAGACATACAACATAAAAACAGAATACTAAAAGCTGTTAGAGAAAAAATACAAGTCACCTATCAAGGAAAGCCCATTAGAATCACAGCAGACTTTTCAGCACAAACCCTCAAGTCAAGATGTGCTTGGATAGAGATATTTCAAGCCCTGAAAGAAAACAACTTCCAACCCAGACTGATGTACCCAGCAAAACTTTGACTCAAATTTAACAGAGAAATAAGATGCTTCCATGACAAAGAACTGAAGAAATTTACATCCACCAAACCAACCCTAGAGTGTTGAAAGACATACTAGACAGAGATAAAAATGACCACAGCCTCCAGAATAGCAGAAAGAGAACACCAGGTAGGATAAGCAATTAAATAAGGGGGAAAAGCAGAAAGCAAACTATTGGAACATAACATGACAAACTTGAGTCAGTATATATCAGTAATATTCATAAATGTAAATGGCCTCAATTCAACTATCAAAAGAAATAGGTTGGCAGAATGGATCAAGAAACATGATCCCATAATATGCTGTATACAAGAAACACATCTGACCCAAAAGGAAACTCATAGACCCAAAGTCAAAGGATGGAAAACAGTATTCCATGCAACAGGAACTCAGAAAAAAGCAAGGATAACTATTCTATTTGCAGACAATCTGAACTTCAAACCTAAAATGATTTAAAGAGACAAAGAAGGTCACTACAAACTTGTAAGCAGAAAAATTCAAGAGGAAGAACTAACAATTATAAATATATATGCACCAAATACAGGAGCACCCAACTATATAACACAGATACTAAAGTATATGAAAAACCAATACACAAGAACACAATTATTACAAGGGACCTTAATAGCCCATTGTCACAAAGAGATAGATCAACTGGACAAAAGTCAGCAAAGAAGTAATAAAACTGATTCATACCTGTGAGCAACTGGACTTAGTAGATGTTTACAGAGTGATCCACCCAACCACAACAGAATACACATTCTTCTCAGCTCTACATGGGACATTCTCCAAAATAGACCATATATTATCCCATAAAACATTCTTAGGTAATGCAAGGGTATTGAAATCATCCCGTGCATAATATATGACCATAGTGCAATGAAACTGGGAATTAAAGGCAAAAGACATTGCAAAACCTGCATGCACACATGGAAATTACATAACAACCTTTAAACAACCAGGGGGCTACAGATCAAATTAGAGAAGAAATAAAGCAATACCTAGAATTCAATGAAAATGGGGAAAGAACATATTGCAATCTGTGGGATGCAATGGAAGTGGCCTTAAGAGGGAAATAGATAGCAATAAATTGTCATATCAAGAAAACAGAATGATTACAAATAAATAACCTAATGCTTCATCTCAAGCTTCTAGAAAAAGAAGAACAAGTTAAACTCAAAGCTCATAGAACAGAGGAAATAGTAAAGATTAGAGCAGAAATCAATGCAATTGAAATTTAAAAAAATACAAAGAATTAATGAATCTAAATGCTGGTTTTTTGAGAGAATAAACAACATTGACAAACCTCTAGCTAACCTTATAAAGAAAAAGAGAAAAAACCCAAATTCACGCAAGGACTGAAAAGGGGGAAATTACTACAGATCCCATGGAAATTCAAAAGATCATGAACACCTACTTTAAGAATCTCTACTCAGAGAGGAAAACACAGAGGAAATGGACAGATTTCTAGAAACATATGAACAACCAAAGCTCAACCAAGAAGATATAGCAATTTTGAATAACCCAATATCAGCTATTGAAATTGAAAATATAATAAAAAACTTACCAACAAAGAAAAGCCCAGGTCCTGATGGATTCACAGCTGAATTCTACAAGA
>PVJX010010553.1:0-56593 GCA_004027295.1 Dolichotis patagonum
TTTCTTGATTTATGCCACAAACAACCATCTAACTGTCTCCAGTCCATGTTCACTCCAGAGTTGCAAATGCTTCTGTGCAGATGTTCTGTTTTTTCCCTTCTCCATTTACTCTCATGTTAACAGCTATTTGAGATTCTTTATCTGAAAATGTTTCTGGTATTCATATTATGCAAATAAGCTGATGAAGTCAATATGTTATTATTATTAAATGTATCCATAGTAATTGTTCAGTACTCATTGATAAATTTCCAATTCTCTTTCAAATTACCCATTGCTGGTTAATATTTCTACTAATATCTGTCTACAAAATACAAGTTGCCATACTAAGTACATTATTCTAAATGACTACAAATAATGAGTAATTATCTGTCCTAAGAATTTTATGTGACTTTTAAAAGGTTTTCAAACTTAGGGCCTACAGTTATTTGGGATACTTCCTGTAGGGACAAATATATGTTAACATCTTTCAATCAGTTTTGAGGTTTAGCTTCCTTTCAAAACATCACTTGAGAAAAAATACATTTACATCTAAGAATAATCAATATAGCATATTTTGTTTATAGATGTTGCACTGTAAAACAGATGTTTCAGAAAAACAAACTAATGAATATTGAAATTTAACATTCTGAAAAGTAGAGAACTGAAAATTTAATTATTCTAGAAGATTCATTATATTTTCTCCTATCATTGCAATGCTTTTTCTTCCCATAGATGTGAAAGTGATTTTGTAGTTCCATAAATTATAATTAAATTTCACCATTAATTTGCTATAATATTGCTTGCTTTGGCTTGGAAAATATTTTTACTTTCTCTGAATTTCACTTTTTGATCTAAGTCACACTGTCCTATCATTGCACAAAGATGAAATAAGAAACATAAGTAATACATCTCACATGCAAATTATTCCTAGCAAATCAGATACATTTTTCCTTCTTGGCAAATACATAGAAAACCTTTTCATTTCAGTCTCTCTCCTGATTTACAACAGATGATAAAATGAATTCTCTCACTGCATGGTAAACATATGCAACAGGATAGCCCTGTATGTTCCTCCTTCCATATATAGACTATAGGGCCACGAGGAAATTGACAATGAAATGGAAGAAAGCACAAATCACTTTCCCTTCCAGAGGTAGCAGCTCAGTACATCTCTGCACCCACTGCTGGAGCTAAAAAATGGGCTTTGTGATGCTGTGTGATTGTAGAAGAGGAGCGAGACACATTGTGCAGGGATAACACCTACGGCAGCCGGGCAGTAGACAATAACCTGAGACCTAGAAGGCTGTGATGCTCCGAATAGATACTGTTCCAACGGAGAGCAACCAGAGATCGTTGACCAGGAGACGCAGGCTCGTTCTGCTCCCTCATATGTGTAAATGTACAAATAGGACGAGAGTGAGAAGTCCCTGTAGATCAAGGCATTTGTGTGTCCCTCACGTCCATCCTGCCTCCCTTTAGATGCTGTGAGTCCAAAATATGTTGTCAAGTTATGTGTTTATATTTGTCTGCATTTTTATGAAAATTAGAAACAATTGGAAACCAGTGATACTGCTTGCAGCTAACGAAACATCAAGGAGCGTTTCGCTAGTTTGGGGGAAATTGCTTCAGTCGGTCGACACTGGGATGACTACAGCTTGGTGAACAGGGTGCGTGTGTTCCCACATGTTCGAATTATTAGATGAGGAGGCATGAGTATTTCGGCATGTTGTAGTGTGAGAAGGTTTGGGTCTTGGGAACAGTGATTTGTGAGTGAATCATTTAGGTTTTGGGCCTTGGTTTTTCTTGCCCATAAAACAGCAAACAGTGAATCATTAGACTTTTCCAGTTCTTTACTCTGACATTCTCTATTTCATTCCAATTTCCTATTATAGAAAATGAGTCCCATCTCAATGTTTACCATGAGGCCATTACCCAAAGTTGAGTAGCAGACTGACATGACCAAGTCATGCAATTAGGTGTCTCATGGGTAGAAAGATTAGGTATTTAGTATATGTTACACCAGGAACCTCCCATTAAGTCGAGGCCTTGGCTTTGCATTTTTGAAACTCAGCTGAGAAGTTTACATGTGTATTGTCAGATGCCACCGACATACAGATAGTTTGCCACCCTCTTACGTGAAAGTACGCACTGAAATAGCTTCGTGCTGAGGGGTTACTTGGGGTGGGACTTTTAAGAATAAATAAAAGCTGGGTTGTTTAAAACAGAATATGCCTACAGAGTACTTTTGAGGGCTCTTTCATGCTAGTAAATTCTCCTTATGCTGCAGACATCACTGTGACCTGGCTCCTAACAGAGAGGGGCTTACAAACAGTGTGTGACAGAATACGCTGGGGCTGGCAGCAGCACTGGAGTAGGTTCCTGGAAGGGTTGTGTAAAGTGTGTGAAACGTCAGAAGGAAATGGTGTGAGGAATGACGCAGAGTGGGACTGAGGACATAGCTCAGCGGCCCCTGCCTGGCAAGCACAAGTTCTGAGTTCCATTCCTGGTCCAAAAAAAAGAATGATGCAGAGTACAAGACTGAGGCAGGAAGATCACCAGTTTAAGCCCTAGCCTGGGCCACTTAACCACTTAGATCCTGTCTCAACATACATAATACAAAAGGGGTGCGGACATAGCTCTGTTGGAAAGCTCTGGAGGGGAGGGAGATTGCAGAGCGGACCAGAGACATTAACAAGGGCAAGTGAGTTAGAGACACTGCCGTTGTCTGAAAGACAGGCCACGAAGAGTAAAGTCTGCATGTGCAGTGCTCACAGAGGCTGCAGAGAAAGTCTAGAGGTTCTGAAGATTCCTTGGGGAAAACAATGCAGGGCAGGACACACAACCCTGATTATGTTTTAAGGACGCGAATGTTTGGTAGGCTAAGCCAATCCTGTGAGTGTAGTTTCTACCACGCCATCAGGCATTCTAACAAGAACCCTTTGATTTGTTTTACTTCATGGTGGGTGAATGTATTCTAATTCCCTTTCATCCAGGAGAAACTGTCGTAGAATTTTAAATGTAAAAGATTGCTGTGCTAGCAGCAGGCAGCAAAGATGTTGCCTAATTTGTTGACAGTACAGCGGTATTCATAAGCCCCAGTCTTCCCAAACATCTGTGTGTTTAGCACCTCAAGATCTGAGGAAGTTTAAAAATTGTCACACATTGTTGCTTAGTCTTACACACTGATTTGAGAATGTAGGTCTCAGCAAGATTTTATTGAAAAGATGGGTCCAAGGAATTGACTACCAGCTTTGCTCAAAGTTTAGCAATTAACCTTCTCTCCGTAATGTGTGAGTGCTGGTGTCTACCTGTTGAGAACTCATTGTCATTTTAGCATGCCTCACTGAAGATACAGAATTGAATTCCGTTTTTGGGAACTCACATATCGAGTGTCACTCTGAAAATGTCCAACAACATCTAAGCTCTAATTTAAGCAGGTTACATAGGGTGGTTGTGAAGATGGTAGAGTTTCAAGCAGATGAGTTCTGCATTTGATTCTCAGTTCTGAATATTACTGTGTACAAACGGAAACTATACGGGCCTTTTGGAAATGCCACTACCTGCCTGTGAATTTGGAAGAATAACTCTTATCTTAGAAGGCTGTTGCAGTGATTAAATATAGAAGTATATTTAGACCAAGCCCAATGTTTGTCATCGAAAAAATTGTTTAATCCATGTGGATTGTTCCTTAATCTCAAAAGATTTTTAATGACGAATTAATCACATATCACATCATAGGTAGGTAAATAAGGCCTTGGTGTTCACTGAAGAATATGATTTATTTACTCTCTTATTTACTGATTATAATGACACCAAATCCACTAAAGACATTATTTTAATTTTTGTCATCTTCTTCCAGGAACGCCATAACGAAGGGTGGTTCTTAAATTAAGAGTAATGTGCGTGTGGTAACACAGCCAAGTGCCTTGAAACGGCGCACAGTTTGGGATAGTTTCATCACCAGGGAAATCATATTTGCTCTCAGATGGATGGTTGCTGCATGTCACTGCAATTTTGAGGTCTATGTTCCTTTGTTAACGAGTTTCATTTAATGATATTGTAACCTTGTATTACAAAATGATTTTACCAAAAAATTAATGGGAAATATAGAAAATGCTTAATGTCATCTAAGTTATGGATTTATGGACATTCTTTCTAGACCTTAAGGGCACTTCAGGGAATTATGAAAGCTAAGGACATCTTCCAGGACTTCTCACTAAAGACTGGTGTCTGGTTCTGGCCATGTGGACCAGTGCTGGGGTCAAATGTGAAAGCTAAATGTACTGGACTGTGGACTTTCAATGTACTTCATTATGAAAAGGAAGAGTTAAGATTTCACCCATCCATTCATTTATTTAACAAGTATAAGTCATGGACATATTATGTGACACGCGATGTAACAGACACCTCTAAATACACAACTGTAGACTGGAAACGCAGAACTGACTGTAGCGGTGCACACCAGTAATCCCAGCTGCTCTGGAAACTGAGTTTGAGCCCAATCTAGAAAACAGTATAGCCTCATGCAACCTTGTAATTTTGTGTGTGTGTGCATGTGGTTACACAGAATAATAGATTGCATGTTGTTAGATTAGTGTATACCAAGGCAACTTTTACAATCTTAATGCTGCCTTAGGGGACGTTAGGATCATACCCTGGTTAGAACTGCTATCCTGAGGACCTGTAATGAGACACATACTCAAGAAACCAGCCCGTGGATGGCAGATACTTTATTCTAAGAAAAAACAGCAAGGACAAGATTAAAATGCGAGGGAAGGAATTAAATTAGCTCGATTCTATTCAAACTACCCTGTAGGGTAAGGAGACAGAGATGTATTTCGGGATTTAATATGACCATTTCAAACAGTTATTGTGTTGGGTAATGGACCAGCATTCCAGAGGGAGGAAATTAATCGGAACCTAGCTTTGTGGACAACTCTTGGAATCAGAACAAAGAAAT
Organism: Dolichotis patagonum; assembly: GCA_004027295.1. Taxonomy (NCBI): domain Eukaryota; kingdom Metazoa; phylum Chordata; class Mammalia; order Rodentia; family Caviidae; genus Dolichotis; species Dolichotis patagonum. The sequence continues at coordinate 4,940 of PVJX010010553.1, forward strand.
GCTAAAAGTTGAAGAAGACGTAAAGATCTACAAAATATTTGAATGATGTTAGAGAAACATTGAGAACTTCAAAACAAGGGAATTTTATGAAATAAAATGCAAAAAGAAAACTAATAGTAATTCTGACAGAGGATTGGATTTGCCATTTTTACAGGAGATTTAACTTGTCTCATTATTCCTAGGGAGAATTCTTTCATTATAAGTCAGAAGAGTAGAAAAGAAAATAAATCTGAGCTGCTAATTGGACCCAATGCTGTGATATTTCCAAATAAAATATTCTGTTATGGTAGACTTGCTGATAGACTATTCGAAAAATGTTACCATTTTTAATTCATAAAATGAATCTAGGATTGCCTTACACAAACACACTTTTTAGAAACAAATCTCATATTTAAGATTTTATGATACGATTGTATTTGATATTATGGGAATACAGTACACATCGCTGGGAGTACATATTTGTGTATTCATGTTTTAAAATGCCACACCTCTGCGGACCTATCACTGCTGGAGCCTGCTCTCTGCCCTTTTTTGTGTTCAGCTTCGTTCAGTAACGGTAAAGGACTCTCGGGTCCTTGTGGGGACTTTACACCCCGATGAGCGAATGTTCCGTGTGCTCGGCAAACTTCAGCATCACCCAAATGATTTTATGGTTATTCTTTCAAAACTGATAGGTGTGATGTTTCCATTTCTCTTTCTGCAGAAAAAGGGTAGCTTAAACACTTGATAGATATTCATGTTTATCATCCTATGAAACACCTCTTCCTGTCTCTTGCATGTTTTCAGTGATTTTCTTTTTCTTTGATATTTTGATTTTCTCTATACTCAGACATAATTTTTGCTGCTTATGGATATTACAACTCTTGTGTAAGTCTGTGGCTTGTTTGTTTCACTTTGTTATTTCGTTTTATGATGAACAGAGGGGGAAATTTGTCTGTGGAGCTGGGATCAGACACAGGGAGGGCCTTGTCCATGCTAGGCAAAAGCTCTACCTCTGAACATCAGCCAGAAGTAATTTATTTTAATGCTATTCAGCCCTCCAGTCTGTTTTCTTTATGACTGAGAAATCTTTGAAAGATTTTAAGAATGGAAACAGTATCGTATATGTTTTGCTGTTGTAAAGCTATATCTTTGTGCATTAAAATCTCTCATCTATTTGCAGTTTTTTCATGTCACAATTCAATTTTCTTTTCTTTGCACAAGTGAATAACTGATTGTTTTAATACTTGATGTTGAGTAGACTGTAATTTATTCCATAAACTACAATAGCATCTCTGTAATATGAACATTGTAATGAATGTGTGATCTACACCGAAGAAGTCAGGAAAGAATTACAGGCTTATAACTTTACAGCTTACAGTTCATGAACCTGATGTCCATTTATTGTATTTTTTATTTAATATCCATCAATGAAAGTTAGGCATTTGTTTTTTAAAAAGCTTTGCAGTATCTTTGTTTCATTCATTCGTAGGAGCTTTACAGTTTGCATTTCTCTTGAAAACAATATCTTTTTATTAAGACATACCGTCAAAGAATTTCCTTTCTATAAAATATTGCAATTAATTTTACATATTGATCTGATGTAAATGAGTTTCCAATAACTTCTAGTAACTTATGTGTAGATTCCTTTAGGGAGTTTATAAGACCGAGCTGTGAAGTTTATTGTTTTGTATCTTTTTTTAAAAGTATTATTGTTCTTCCTCAGGGAAAGTATGCAACACTTTTTCCTTAGTAGAATTCCACTCATCCTTATTATTATAAGAACTATTGTGTGTTTTAATGACCATTATGTTGAGATATGATCTGCATGGTATGTAATTCACCCATATAAAGTGCAAAATTTATTTTTTGTACAGAGTTTTGAAACATTTATGTCGATTTTCAGACATTTTTGTCACCTCAAAAGATATGCTATGTGCTTTCTAACCCTGAAATTTCTGTCCCTATATGCGCATTGCAGGTGTCTCATATAAATAGAATCATGCAACATGTAGTCTTTATTTTCTCTTTTTATTTAGCATAATGTTTTCAAATTTATTAATGCTATGCTAAACATAAGTACTTTATTTTTATTGCCTAGAAATTTTCCCTTTTATGGGCATACCACACATTTTAGTAAGTTAATCATTTTAAGTAAGAAAAAATGCTTTTTCATTTATTTTGCATATATAGCTACAAATGTAGTTATTGGATCATTATATTTAATGTGCCATTTTTATAGATTCATTTTGTCTAGTTTGGGGACCTCCTGATTTTTCAATGACTATTGTACCATCTTAAATAAGTCCTAAATTTAATTGGTTTATGTGTCAGGTTTTTGTTTTTGTTTTTAGTGAGTAATATGCTACTGCATACATGCACTGTAATTTGTGTGTCTAATCTGCGCATTGATGAGCAGATTGTTTATAGCTATATTTTAAAATGGAGCTGCCATAAATAGATCTTGGATGCAAATCTTTGTACAAAATAGAATTTCTTCCCTATTGGGTAAATATGTAGACATGGCAGGGATGAGTCATATTGCAGCTTACATTTAACCTTCAAAGACACTGACAAATTATTTCCCAAAGTCTCATTTTTTAATTACATCAGCAGCCTAATGTTCTAGTAAATTTTTTCTAATATATCAATAAATTCAATTTTTAATTTCTAAAAGTGCAATTTCTTTCAAATCTACTTTGGAATGTTAGATGATCTTTCTAATTTAAAGGTTCTCTTTATATTTTTAAACAGCATATGAAATATGCTGCTGTCTTGTTTTTTGAATCCAATAATTCACTGTCTTCAATCTTCAATTTGATTCTTATACTTGTTTTTCACAGAGGCCTGCTCATGAAGCTATACTTTCTCATCTGTGTAAGATTTCTCACTATGGGTTTATGTTCCTTAGAACTTATTTGTGGGAATTATTTGAAGGCTGATCTTATGATATGTTCTTTCAAGAAAAGTGAGTCTGTCCTTTAGCCATGTACGAGGAATGCTACTGATTTAGGATCACTGAACAAAACCACTGATGCACACTAGGGAAGCTATATAAGTAATATAAACACAGTCCAGACACAGGTAAGGAAATGCCTGCCTCCTCTCTGTTTATATTCAGCTGTTAGCGAGTCCTGTCATGGTCACTTCCATCACACCACCATCATATTTCCCCCTTTCCACAGGATATGCATGATAACATCCTCAGTGTATGCCTGGAACCAAACCCTACATAGTCTTGGTTTTCCTCTGTTCAAATTAGTGATAAGGTTTGACCCACACACTAGGCACTGCAAGAGCTTAACAACAATAATGAACTAGGACAACTACAGCAATATACTATAATCAAAGCTACAGAAACAGGATTCTTTTTGCTCTCCCAAAATCTCTGTATTATGCTCACTCTCCTCGTGAGAATGTCAGATGATACAGTACTATGTGAGGAAGGAAGCCAGGGGAATCAGGAGGCATCGCGATGTAGTATGAACTTGATATTGTAACATTGAGGTCCTAACTAGAGTAACGATTATTATTATTCTAACTAAGTACTGTTCATCGACCAGAAAAGGACCGTTGAGTTATGATGCTGTGAGATGACCGTGGGTACCTGAAACTGTAGGGAGCACAGCTGTGGATGGAGGATACTGAATATACTTGTGGCTTTAACAGAACTTGTTGATATTATCTGTCACTTACTTTATGGGTGAGCTGGCCAGATGCAGCCAAATACCACAGAACAAAAGAAGACAACAAGAAACTCAGTTATTATGCAACAATATTGGGTTGCTTTTTATCTGTAAGCATTTAGGCCAAATATCTTCTCCTTACCCTTTAAGCACTGCGGGGTCCTTCACGTCACGGGATGCTGGGGCAGAGGCAGGAGTGGTTACCTTCAGTGGCAAACGCACTGCCATGAGATTTCTGATCAGTTCCTATCGTGGTCCGGGGTTAAGATGGGAGGATTAGAATGCGTACAGATAGTCTCTGTAGAAAATGCTGAGAAGACGCTGGCCATATAATTTCAAAGGTAGACCTGAAAAGCATGAGGTGATAAAAAGACTGTGGCTGATTGAGAATATCCAGAAGAGCTGTCAGCTCCACCTGCTTGAATACCTGTGTGCTGCCAGCTAGAGGAGTTACACGCATGTTTTTCTGCTGCTAGACAATCCAGTGCCACCAGGTCCTGAGACCTGGATCTGAAACGATGATGTTAACCAGTGAGTGGATTCAGAAATAGTGTCTGTCACCCTCCCCTCTTTCCTGAAATGTTTAGCCTCCCTCTGCTCCCGCTGTTGGCTTCATAGGATGCATAGAAAGTGGATGTTGCCTGATGATTTACCAAGGGTTTGTAATGACATGGGATTTGGTTGACAATTTAATAGCAAAAATGGAAGTCACTCTCTTTCTTAAATGTATTCAAAAAGTACCTGATTAAGAGTGGCATAGCTGGTGACTTTGAATAGCACAAGTGTAATAGCATGACTGGATTACATGCCTTCTTAAGTAGATTATTAAACATCTACTTACTTTTACCACCTTCTAGTTATTTAAATACAAATGTATGTTCAAGCAGCAAAGCATTGTGTCATTGAAAGTTTAGTGATAAAATATATCATATTACTGACTGCTTTGTGTCACCAGTGTGTGTTATTTGCTATAGACATGACATCATTTGTAATACTAACCAAAATTCATATTCAGTATTCTCCTTCTGAATGTTTACCCACAAAAAACGAGCGGCAGAATCCGGAACGGCTAGTTAAAAGGAGGTTTGAAATAATGAATAGAGTCATTATTTTACAACTGTCCATCTTTTTAGATTTTCTCAATGAAGGCGGTTTTGTCGGAACAGCTGGTGTGTCTGCAGCGTGATGGAGAGTTAGAATTTGATTCAGCTCATTATTGATTGCATTTTCTGACTGGAGATTGAGGGCATCTGCTTGGAGATGCCTGTGAATTAAACCCCTATGGCTCAGGCTGTTGGCTTTTAAATCAGAGTGCATTCTTAATGTGGGAGGTGGTTCTCAGGGGACAGAATTTGTTTGATACTGTGTGTGAGTGTGTGTGTTTGTGTGTGCACGCTTGTGCACATGCGCAGAAAAAAAAACACCCTTACATATTATTATGGTTTGCGATCCTCCATGGGCCACACAACACACTTTCAGAGTGGATCTGTGTTGGTAAAATGTCCTGGGAATGGGGGAAGCAGTTCTGAAAACACAAAGTCAGGACAGGCTCCTCCCAGTCTCAGTAAGGAAAACTATGGTCCTTAGGGTATAGGGACAACGCGGTGGCTTTGCGCTCTGCCTGAGGGATTTGTTGAACGCACTTCCCGCCATGTCTGGTGGTTCGTGCAGGTGTGGCCTTGAGGTCTGGCTCTGGTCCCTGGCCTCTTTGTTCCCCTGCCCTGCTTCCTGCCTCCATGAGCTAAGAAGTTTGCACCACCAACCCCTTCTGCCGTGATGTCCCTGCCTTGCAGCCCACAACACCTGGACTCGAAACCTCTGAAACGGTGAACTAAATCCAGCCTGTCCATTACATTGTGAGTGTTGCTCACTGTGTTCCAACAACAAGAGAACTGACAAATACAAGCAGCGTGTCTTGTGAGGCTTTCCCCATAGGCGAATCAGACTACTGCGGCCTGGTAGGCCTTTGTATTGATCTGTCCAGAGAAAAGGTCCTTGTGACCATCTAATGGAAGAGATTCAATTCTTTATCTATGGCCTTTACAGAAAAATGCAGGTTCCTGTGTTTGGGATTTTCTAAGAAAAGACAATTTCTTTTCCCCAGATTCTTTAAACCTCAGTTTTCATGAAATGTTGCCTGTCCGTCAAGGTCCCTTTACCGTGGTGGCTGAGGGAATAAAAGTAAAACTAGAAATGATGATAAGTTACCAACTGGGATTAGGAAAATCTTGGGAAAGGATTTTTACTTTGAATGAAGTTTCTTTATGATTATTTACCTGGGTCTCAGAAACCAGCACAAACTGCTTGAAGAAATATTTAATTGTAGCGTAAGAGTTTTAGGATCCCTTCCTGACTCTACTACTAGGATCATCCAGGAAGCTTTTATAAGCTCCCATTCCTGGTCTCGACCTCGGGGAATCTAATTCAGTTTACCAGGGAGGCCCTGGGGGTCTCAGCCCTCAGAATGCCACAGGTGAGAGAAATGTACGTTCCAGGACTCCGGCCTGTGCCTCCTACTCTAAAATAGTCTCTCTCCCTAACCGTGGTCTCCCTAACATCTGTGCGGGATGGGCTTTGGATCCACCTTAGTACTTGGCGATCTCATTCTCGATGCCCCCACAGAAACGCTGGACTCTGAGTTAATACGAGACTAGTTTTCAGCTTTTGCCACCTTGAAATAATAAGAATAGCACATACTCATTGAACTTTGGCTTCTTTGAAGCATGTATTTAATTTTCATACTGGACTCTGAGTACATTCAGAGTCCGTGTTTGAGTGTGGGTAAAGCAGCAGGAGAAAATTGCCTGGGGACTTCAACATGGGCAGTGTGGCCCCAGGGGTGGCCCACAACAATCTGCTCTGCTCCCTCTTGGAGTCTTATTTACTCCTGGAAACAGAGATTAAGCGCTTACAAGGAACACGGGTCTCTGCAGCGCAAAGGTGAAGGGTACAGCCCGTCCCTCAGGAGGATGCTTGCACCACAGCCCGCCAGGCGGGCACATGTCACAAAGAGATTTACAGGCAATTTACAAGTACTGTGAAGAGGGACTTTGGAGCAGACCAAGGTTTTTTGTCGCTAAGAGCAGCAGAACCACAGGCTTAGCATGTGCGTCCTTTTAAACAGGAGTGAGGCTGCATGTGAGGTGCAGATTTCTAGAAATATTAGGTGAGGCTAATATTGCTGATACCCAAGCATTTGATCAAAAGCAATAGCAGTTTCCTGTGTGATCCAGGTAGGGGAGTGAGCATGTGCTCAGGTGCATGTGGACAGGGAAGCATCCACCTTGGCTTCAGTCCTGGCTGGCTGATGGTATAAATGTCACTTCGAGATAACACTGACAATTCAACGATTCACTCCTGTAGAGGTGACTGATGCTTCCCTAAACAGCAGCTGTTCAGATCAACTCAAATACCCGTCAGCCAGTGAGAATGATCAGTTAAAAAGGTGATAGGTAGCTAAAAGGAAACAACATTATTTGTTGATGAGACCTTGACCACCTCAGACACTGGAGGGAAAGCCTCATAAGACTAAATCCTGCAAGTGAACCATGGGTTGGGCCCTGGGTCCAAGATAGGCGGCTGAGCTTTCTCCCATGCCACCAGTCACCAGGAAGGGTGGATGATCCCCATGTGGGTGTTTAGTGACTGAGTAGCTTTCCAATCAGAGGACATACTCTGTGACCACTGTATGCAGTGTTCCAGGAGTCTCCTTCTCGAAGGGTACCCAGAGAGGGTGCACCACATGTCCAATGTCAATGGGTCACTGAAAGTGTAAAACAGGACATCAGTGAGCCTTCCACATTTGGCATTTAATTGATCCGAAATATATAGCACTCATCTAAGGAGCAACTGTTAGTATTAATAGTAATACCTTTAGTTCATTCTAATAGCAGAACTGTAGAGTTTTTTTAAAGAATGTACATGCTACACATCATTTTTATCAGTTTAATTATTTCTACAGACATGAAGGTGAGTAATCTTATTAATGCACTGGAAAACTATTGAGGATTGTTTATGAGAGTTCTGTCATTAAAAGTAACTGTGTGAATTGCAGGAGAGCTCTACAAAACAGAATTCATCGACCTAAGTGGTCCCAACCAGTCTGATTAGGAAAGCACTCTTACAGAAAATAACAAGACACCAAGATGTAGATTACTCACATTTCTTCTTATTACGCATCTGTACCTCCATAGAATACCTTTAGGTAATGTCGGAATGTATAGAATAAATTAAGATGCTCAATTGCCCTGATAGTGGCTTTCTGGGCATCCAGAAAATATTATATTAAAGTGGCAAAAGCAGCAGCAATGTATCTTTGTAATTAAGATCAGGAAAAAAATAATGCATTTCCCTTTACCCTGTTTATGTATAGCATTCCTTCTTTTGATATGCTAAGAGCAGTGCTACATATACCAGCTACTGGTCAAGTGAGGACACTATTAGGTAAATAAAATAGTTGGAAAGATCATAAGTTACAGCTGTGCTTTTTTTGAAGTGTCTTGCTTGTTAACAATTATTCCACATACTCATAATTTTGAATGGTTTGCTGAGTACCTTACAAAGAGCCATACATTTTTATGCCCTTACTCTTATATTAGATGAAAATCCTGATTTCTAAACTCTTCTAACGAAAGCTGAAAATTACAGCTTTCTAAATCATGAAGGATTTGAGGTTATGGTCATCAGCCAGTCCTGGGGAAGGGGTTGCTTTGTGGAGATCTTGCTATTTTCCTCTTTGGAATAAAGCACTACAAATAATGAATAATCTGCTCCAAAACTGTCCTCATGCAGGATGTTTCTTCCTGTTAAACCCAATTTGAATCCACTACATGAGAGGCACTCTCTCGAGTGGCTTCAAAATATTGCAGGAACATAGTTAATAAGAGATCTTCAATTGGTGATGAATGAGCTCAAAAGTAGCCCTTAAGATTTGTAACTCTTTATTTTCCGGGAGAATATAATGAAAAAATGTGTATACAATTATTTAGGAATGTATATGATTAAGTTTGCTTTGATTTTATTTTTGGATGAGCTGTGAAGATATGTTTTACTTAACCCTGTTTAGTAAAGTCTACAGTGCTTTAAGTCTTCCTGCTACTTTTCTCTTTGTACTTAGCAAGATTACCAACTCCTTCACCCTGTGACCCTTGTAAAGTGTACAGTATCTTTATTATATTATCACTGGCTTACTTTTCCATAGTAGAATACAAAGAAAATAAAAATGGTAATGTAACTACTTTGTGGCTATAGGGTAATACTGCTTAACTCAAAGAATCATACATCTGCGAATGAATAAATGAATATATTTACAAAACTATTGCTTGTGCAATGTATATACAGTAAATTCCATTCATCTCCAGAACATTTTAAGAATAGGCTTTAATCTAAGTTATTTTGTTAATTTTTTTTTGGAAAGCTTTACTTTTGTGGGCATACGTTTTGCATTGTGCTGGTAAAATGCCCTAGGCAATTAACCTATAAAAATAGAACAGTATCTTGGTTCATAGGCCAGAGGTCAAAATCAGAGATCAAGTGACCCCACTGTTTGGAACAGCCAGCAAGCACTGCACATCCTGTTGGGAGCAGGTAGCAGAATGAACCTCTTACATCACACCCCAAGATTCCAAAGAGAACAATAGGAAAGAACTAAGGTCCCACTGTCCCCTTCAGGTCATTGCCCAGTGACCTGAAGATTCAACTCCTTAAAGCCCAGTAGTTTCAACAGCAACTCCTTGAGTACCAAGCCAACTGTTATTACACTATGTCAACTTGAGAAGTCTAGAAGCTTAAATAAGTGACTCAGCAGCTCCACATCCTGGCGTGTGGAGGACTAGTCCTTACCAGTTTAGAATATTCTTCATTGTGTTACTTTGAGAAGGTCAGAACTTTAAGTGATTCGGTGGAGGGGCAGGGTCCCCTAGTTTGTAACATCCTCAGCTGCACAAGAGGAAGGCAGGCCGATGAAGTGAGTGCTGCACCACCCCGGGGGAGCAGCCCACATACAGTAAAAGGCAAATGAGGAGGGACTGATGGCTGGTTCTTTGGAGGAGCTCCAGTCTTCGCCTTCAGCTTGGACATAGTCTCCTGGCTTCCTGCACAGACTGGCTTCTGGCTGGGACTCTTCAGCCTTTGTCATAAGCTCTTCAACCTTCTGCTGTAGATTTTTCAGCATTCCATTGCAGACCAATTGGCCTCCTGATATGGACATAGATGGACACTGCAGTAAGCTGGACTCTGCAGCCTCCAGCATGCCAGCACCCTCTGCACACTCCCTCATCTGACCTGCTGGCTGGGCACTGTAAGCCAACCTTGTGATTTCTTACATATTTGTATATCTTTTCTAATATGTGTTTCTCTAGTAAATCCAGTCTGATACACCAACACAGGGGTCTTTCAGAAACTACCTATTATTCAAACAGTAGCAACATGCTAAGGATCGGTGATCAGCTATGCAAATTATATTTAATAATAAGTCATATTTATTGCATCACCAGTGACACTTTCTGTAAAACAGCCTTTCTTTTCCCAACATTTTAAAATTTTAACAAATATTTTATATATTTATCAGGTACAGTATGATGATTTGAATATATTACAGTGTAGATGATCAAATGCATCACCTTACACAATTGTTTTTTATGATGAAAACATTTAAAATACAGTTTTTAAAACAATTTTGTAGCACACATTATTAATTACTATAGTGCTTATTCTATGCAATGGATCTCTAAAGTTATTTTCATTCTCAGTTATGTGTGTAAAGAGATTATAGCAAAGTAGATAATTTGGAAATTATTTTTAAATGTTTAATGTATTAGGGTTTTACCAGAGAAACAGATACAACACAGGACATACGAGTGTATAAGAAATTACAAGGTCAGCTTATGATGGTCAGCCCCAGAGCTGGATGAGGAAGTGTGCAGAGGGTGTCTACACTCTGGAGACTGAAGGATTCAGTTCAGCGTCTGAAGTTCACTACAGTATTCTGTGCAAGTCCGTATCAGGAGGCCAGTGGGTCTGTAGTGGAAGGCTGAAGCGTCTACTCTGAAAGGCTGAAGGATCCAAGGTGAAAGCCAAAGAGTTTGAACTAAAAGCCAGGAGATGGTGTCCAAGCTGACGGTGAAGACTGGAGCTCCTCCAAAGAATAGAAGCCACCCGACATTCCTCATTTCCCTTTTATACAGTCCAGGCGACAAATTGCTCTAGGATGGGTCCTTTATATCCTAGAGTACAGACAGCCACTTTACGACAGATCCTTTATACCCTAAGGCTGTGATATTGCTGAGCCAATTTAGTTGTTTCTAAACTTCTCAAGTTGACATCCTCAATCAACCACTACACTTAATTTATTAATAAAAGCAAGGATTTTGTTTCAGAATGGCTAAGTATCATGAACCAAGGTTAAAGATGCTTGGGCTATCTTTAAATAGTGTTTTATAGCTGTTAACCAGCCTTTCCCAAATTAATTAAATTAATTAATATGTGAAATAAAAATGGGAAACCAGAAATTTGGATTGATTTTAAGAAACAAATTTTTATTTTGCCTTGATTCCAGTGGTTTGCAAATTTGAGAACATTGTAAACTGACCTGGAGGTGTCACTATAACTTCTATTTCCCCTTCCCCAGGGTTCTGATTAAGCTAGTTTGGCATGGAGCTCTGGAATTTGTACTTCTCAGACACCAGACGATGCTGGTACAGTAGATCTGAGATCCACACTCTGAAAATGATTGCTCTACCCTGTAATATTCCTTTTAAAATAAGAGCTAACATTATTAATTTAATAGAATGGATGTTTATACTGTGGATCAGAGACTACTGAACACTTTACATAGTCATCGTATTGAATTCTACAAGTCTGTAAGATAGGCTCAGATTTGGCTTTGATTTTTAGATGAGGGAAATGGAAGGTCTAAGAGTTCAAGCTACTTTCTTAAGCTGCCTGGTAATTCATCAGTGGCAGACCTGGGACTTAAACCCTGGGTTCAGACCACATACCTGTAGCACCAGACCAAAAGAAAAAAAAATGACTGTATGTCAACCCTTGACATATTTACTGTGTGATTATTTATATATTTCCAGTTGTTTTTCTAAGATATAGCAAGCATAGAAATGCCATATTTTTAAATAATATTCTGTGCTGTGCCAAATGCAATAATGCTTTTAGCTTTCCTTTCATCTTTTTATACTCAAAGAATAAACAAGGAGAAAAACTTAAACCCTGCCTCTTCCAAGATTATATTTGTAAAAAATGTTCTTACATTGGAAGGAAAATTTCACAGCCAACAGGATTCTACCTATAGGACAAATACATGTCTGTGAAACAAACAAACTTAAGAAGAAAATATACCATATTGCTAACATCCAGAGGCGAGCTTAATATGTGTTACTCGGGGAATTTTTTGAAGCATGTTGCATACCATATTAAAGATTGTTTGTCTTCTTTTGACAAGTGTAGGGTGCACATTTCAGTGATACAGTGGGTCATTTTATCAGAAGGGCTTTTGCATTTTAAGCTAATGTATGAATGAATGAATGAATGAATGAATGAATGTTTCAGCGAAAGGTCTTTTTTTATTGTCTCCTCCTCATCCGAAGTTCAGTGTAGAACAGAAGGCAGAGTGCAGAGAATGAGTGGTCAGGAAAGTCTTTGAGGAAATGGTGTTTTATGGGTTCCCAAGAAAGCATGGCTCAGGCACAGCTGCTGCATTTTATTCTGATGACACCTTTTGAAGGGGCCGGCATCACCCCCATTTTCAGGCAGCCCCTGAGCTTTGAGTTTTAAAGTGGAAGTCACCAGGTCTCAGGGAAGATGATCAGGCCTACATCTCTGTCCCCTGCCCTTATGAAATGGCCCCTTCCCGTGCTTCCCTGTAAATGCCTACAACAAGGCAGGGGAACCAAGAGAATCAGGAGGCTTTTGCAATAACCTTGGGGTTTTCAATTTTTGTGCAAGATGTTCCTACTCATGAAATTAACTAAAGGAAGTGAAAATGGTTTGCAAAAGAGAAACAGCATAAAAGTGGAATGGAAAACTTTATATATTCCCATCATTTGAGAAGGAAAAGACAGATGTTGAATTTGTTTTGGGGGCAAGTAGGGGAAAAGTGTTTGGGTGAGTTGACCCTGTGAAACCTACTGCTGCCCAGAATCCAGCATACTGTGGGTGCGTTCATTGTTGCACATAGTGTGAACATAGAGGCTCCCCAGAAAGACATCCCGGTGCCTCACTTTCTTCTGTGTGGATTACTAAGCTCTGTCTCCTCAAAGTGCGTCTCTGAGCCCCTGGCTTGTTAGATATGTGGGTCCCAAGCCTGCAGAAGAATCCCCAGGGCCACCCCAGAAGAGGAGTGCTGAATGTTTGGTTTAGCCAGCTCTGTGCCAGCTCCATGCCCTCTGGCTCCTGTTGAACCATTTTACCTTGTTCAAAGTATAGGATGCTGTGGGCCTGAGGTCCATCTTCTTTCTGCTGTGGATATTTTTCTCCCTGGACATCTGTGAGCTGCCAGATCTCACCCTATGTGGAAGGAGACATGAAATCAAGTCCTCTTGGGACGTCAAAGACCTTCCTGAGTATGATGTATATTATCAGGTTGTTGGAGGGCATTCACTTGTCACTTAGAAATGGGAAGCATAGATTATTATGTCCACACTGTTTGCATTGGAAATCCTTCATTTTATGCAAGAATTAATATCATCTCAATACTTTGGGAAGACATAGCTGACCTTTACACACATGAATCTGAGCGCCTCTTCGTCTCTCACTGGCTTCTGTGCACTTACACATCCAACTCCTTCCCAGCCCCGCGGCCCTCTGCTTCACGGGAGCTGTGTCAAAGTTTCCACTGGTTGCTTCATTATTAACAAGTATTAACCGTTAACATAATTTTCCCTCTCTTCTGAGATGCCTACTTTTTTGCAATGTGACTGCTTCTAATACTACCCCAGTTCTCTCCCCTTCCAGTTTTCCTTCCGGTAGAGAAACAAACACCTCTTCTCAAGTGGGCACACCAAGTCTCTTGCTATAGCATGCCCCTCTTTTCTGACGATGGAAAACTTATTCTGTGAACATATATTAACGCTTATTTCCTGAACTAGCAGATGTCCATTTTTTCCCAAGCCCCTTTAGTATCTTTTTCCCTTTATTTATTTTTCGAGGCTATAAAACTAATGTGAAATGATCGAACAACATACTTTATCTACAGGGCTTTCTTACTTCTTATCAATTTCATGAATTCCATACATTTTAAAGTTTTCTGGGCTCTGTAAGCTCATACCAATGCGCATACCACACAACATACCATGCACATTCACAACGATTCTCTTGTCAGTGGATAGGGTTCATGGTTGCCCAAAGAGGAGATCATTAGTAGTAGCTTCTGAATTATCAGAGAAAAAGGATTTGAGGACACATCCATGTGATCAATAGTCAGAAATAGAAAATAAAGGAGAGAGAACAGGAAAGGGTCTCCTGTTTGAGTAACTGGGGGGGCACTCTGATGAGGAGATTCAAACTAACCCACTCTTCAAGAGCAAGGGAAGCTTTTATGGGTGAGATGAGTGGACCAAGGTCTAGCTGGATCTTCATCCCAGTCTTGGTGTCCTCACTCCAGAGGAACCCTTATGACTTGAGGGGGAATTCAGTTTCTAAGAGATGAGCTTTCTTGCTTGGAAGGGTCGCAAGACTCAGGTCCTGTCATGGGATAACTGCTCCTGCTTGGAGGAGGTGGTCCCAACTTAAGAGTGCTCTGTGAGGCTCTGCTTTTCCTCAAGGCAATTGTCTGTTTGGGAACTTCTGGGCATTGCTGTTGGCAATCTAGAACTGGAAGTTTTAAAGCTGAAAGTTGGATATCCCTGAAAACCCTGAAACTTACTTTAGTTTCCCTTATCCTGGTGTCCTCAGTCTTAATTCCTTGTCTCTTTTCTTTTATTTCTTCTACCCTACCTAAATATCACAGAGCTCCCTGAAGTCACATGATGCACAATATTCTGCATGGACAGTAGACACAACACACCTACATACACACACACCTACCAGTAAGTGCCGCGGAGTCTACAGATCAAGGATAATGCCTATTTGAATCACATAGTTTCATCCCCCTGGCAAGGTAGATCCTTTGCAGTAGGTGCTCAGCAGCTTAATAAAATTTTGCTTTATATTTCAAAGGTATTTAATATGTTTGATGAGAGGATAATTTAAAATTTTGGCAGTAAAATTGTTATGAAAAATGTTCTTTCATAAACAGAGATTAAACATCTTATGTTTCTAATAAATGCTATTCAGGTTCCCTGGGAAACTGACTCATACAAGGAGAGTATTACATGGGAGGATTTATTGGGTAAACTCTTGGGGTGAATCCTGTGGGTGGGAAAGAGTGGGAAGGGAGAAAAATTCTATGTATTTGTCAGGGTTCCCAAATCATATTGAACAAGCATATATAGATACAGAAAGGTAAGAAAAATCTTTCCAGGGCAATTAGCCATGGAATTATGAAGAATAAGGAATTCTGTGACAGGCCTCCTCCAAGCTGGGATCCTGGGATATAGTTAGCTAAGACCAAGTCCAAAAGCTTCAGAACCAGAGAAATTGATGTTGAAATTCACCGAAGCCAAACACTGACAAACCAGAGGGGAAGGGTATAAACTCTGGGGTACAAAGAACAGAGAGCTTGAGGGTCTGATAGTCATAGACAGGCCCAAGAGAGTGCCCCTGCTCCAAGAGAGAACAAATCTTTTTCTTTCATTTTTTGCTTTATCTAGATCACCAGACAATTAGATGGTGCCTGCCCACATCTTCCTCATCCTGTCCACTAATTCTCAGCTCAGTGGCATCTGGAAACACCCTCACAGACACGCCAAGAATTAATGGTTTCCCAGTTCTCTAGTGTTCCTTACTCTAGTCAAAAACAACACCTAAAACTGACTGTAACAAGAAGGCAAAGAGAGGGAGCTAAATTTCTGTATGCAGCTCAAGATATTCGTAAAATACTCATCAAAAATGAGGCTGGAAAGGAATGCATCAAAATGGTGAGAGTTATTCCTGGGTGGTTTTAATTTTGTTCTTCATCCTTTTGTGAGCTGTTCTATTTCAGTAATTATTATTTACTACTTTGTATTAAACGTTTCTCCATGACAGTGGCTCACCTTAGCCTTTTGTGTTCACTCTGGGTAGTCTAGACATCATGCTCTACCCCATTCCCTTTCTCACTAACCTACCAAAATTTTATTTTGATGATATTCTGAGGTTACTTGGCCAGGCATGCTGTTTTGGAGACACTTGTGTCCACCACCCTTAGGCTGACAATAGTGGACTAGATTTCTTTTATAAATTCAGAATGACCACTTGTAGCAGGATGCCAAAATTTCCCATCACTTCTCCCCTCTCCTGGCTTTGGAGTAAAGCAACAATGATGATTATATCTTCTGGATGATGTTTCCATTGCTTGCAAGAGAGAGAGCCATCTGTCACATTGTCTGCAGAATAACTTACTTTAAGAGTACTTCCCTGTAATCAAAGTGCTGCTGTATATGTGTGTTTGTAAGTTAACATTGTTTTCTACCCTGGAGTTAGATAATTATCAGTGGATAAACCTCAGTGAGGAATCCATAGCAATCACCAGGCTCTTCAAAACTATGCACTCAGGTCCTTAACATCAGGGTTGCAAATTGGAACATGTCATCATTGACGAAGTGAATGAGGTTAAGATATACCTGTGGTTAGCAGTATCATCAAGGCATTACGACTTTCACATAAAAGGGACATTAGATTCTGGAACATACCGTGTTTTAGTATTTCCACGGTGGCACTCAGGGTCCAAGGTCTGAAGCCCTGTACATGGTTCCCCCGGCTCCAGAGTACTCATCTCCTGAAATGACTTAGACAATGGCTGTCCCTGCTGCCCATGCTGCCACACCATCCTAAATTGAGCCTTCACTCTCCTGAATTCTGTATGGCCAGCTCCAGGGCCTGGAAAACAAAGAGAAGGTCTGCTTGTCACAGACTTCACCTGTGTGACCTGTAGGGTTGCTGGGTGATGAGTACTTGGACATAAGAGCAAACTGGATCGAAAACTAGGTGAGGACTGCAGGGATTACTCAGCTCCCGCCCGTTCCTAAGCTCTTCGGGCATTGATAGCTACTGACTGAACTGTTCGGTTAGTGTATTGCTTACGTGTTTACATGAGATGAGCCACTCTAAAATCCTCCTGTCACAGGTACAGCACAGCTGGAGTTGCACCAACTCCTTTGACCTTGGAAGTTGTGAGGTGGACATTTGAAGATTTTCAACCAAATGAACTGTTGGGATCAATGAGAATCTAGGATGCCAATTTGATCGAAAAATTTTGGTGTCTGAAACTAAGCTTTCTGTGAGGTACAGTGTTGCTTAAAGCTTGCATTAAATACAGCTTTAAAAAGCAATCTTATAGCACCTGGTATATAATTTCCAAGATAAATTAGTATTTCTAAATTATATTGCAATGATGGAGTTATTCAAACAATAGGACCTTGATAATTCTGTTGCAGATACCTTGATGCATATGATTCTCAGTTACCTTAAAGAAAATAGAGCGGTGTTGGATCTCACAAATCCACTATTTTAAATTGTTTGAAAATATCATTAATCTTCTATAGCCCTTTTGTATGAAACTATTTCTAAATCTGTTTGAAATTTTGCCTTGAATAAAGCTTAAGCTATCCACATAATCTTGGGTTGACTCTGAAGTCTCCATTCATATTCATAGTTATGCTAAAGACGAGCAAATCCATTGCATGCTCTGTATTTAGGACACTACAAAACATGTTTCCAAACTAAGCTTTATTTGATTTTGCTCCCACGAGGATATTGGTTTTTATTGAATCATTTTTTCCCTGTTTCTCTTGAGTGCCGAAGGAGTGTTAAAAATAGAGCAAGGATGCCTCAAATTATGTAGAACCGTAGAGTGTATTTCTTATTTATGAACTATGGGAAACTTGCTCTTATTTATCTCTTTTTCTGAATGCCTAAAAATTAAATGTACTTTATTGAAAGACTGGTCACACAGAGTATTTGATTTTATTTTTCTTTACTGAAAATAATTTACTTAATAGTATATCCAAATATAATAACAAGTCTGTCTTGAAAGAAAGAAAGAAAGAAAGAAAGAAAGAAAGAAAGAAAGAAAGAAGAAAGAAGAAAGAAAAGAAAGAAAGAAGAAAGAGAAATCCTGTTTCTTATACACATGACAGAAGAGGGATGCTCAGTGGGATGGAGACAGCACTGCCTTTGGGTCAAGCCTTGATTTCAGTGTCTGTGTCCAGTGATGGTGAGCAAAGCTGGCTTTTGCAGGTCTTGTAACCAGTGACTACAAAATATTGTCACATCACCACTTCCTGCAAGCGTTATCTGTGCCGGTGGGCAGTGTGACCCTGAGCCTTCCCTTCTCAAACATTTTCATCAGCTCACTCATGTCAACACAGAAAACCGTCAGAAAAGTGGTCCTCGAGTGTTTCCCATGAAAACAGTGGTATCAGCTGCCAGCCTCACGCAGCTCTGCTACTTCCCAGCAGCCTCTGGGGCCACCTTGCTGCTGCTGCTACGAGGGAGGCTGCTGATCCCATGCAGTCTGGGCAGACGCCTGGCCCCTGGAGCACCACCTCCCTGCAGATCCAGCCCCAGATGTCCACCATGGAGTGACCAACATGTCCCCATTTTTGTGAAGCAGGCTTGGGCAGGGCTGCACGGGCTTGGCATCAGTGTGTAACTGAACATCTAGGGCAGTCTTGAAACAATCTAGACGCTGCTTGAGAACCCTGTCACCAATCCCACACTCTGTCTTCGCTTCTCTTTCCGATTTCTCCCCAGACTCTCTTCCTCTCTGCTGCCGGCTGCTAGGAGACCCTATTTACCATTCCAGTCAGAGCTGTCCCACACTTTCCGATATACTTCAATTATTTTGGCTTTCCCAAATCTCCATGAAATAGAGGGTGAACTCTTGAATATATATAATAAGACATTTCACTTTTTTTTTTACATGAACCATTGGAAATTAAAGCTCTCTCTTGTCAGGAGTCGCTGCATTTTACTTGATGAACCCCAAGTGAATATACAAATGAAAAGGCAGCAAGTCAGACCTGAAAAGCTTTGCTTTGTGCTTCAGAGAATAACAACAATTCCAAAAAGCCTCCGTGCACACCAGTGGTGCAGGCTTGGCTCTGCGTTACCGTGATGCCTGCTTGATGGATGATATTGTCATTTGACACCAACTACAGTTGCAGGAGGAACAATATGTTCATTCTTTCCACACCCCGTGTGAGATGCTGGGCTCAGAAACCGATCCGGAAAATGACACTGATGGATCAGTCCCTGGGGAACTTTTAAACATGCCTCTCTTTACACATACACTCATGCTGCATGGCGCCTTTCTCTAATGGGCTCTATTAATGTTGCTATTTTGATATTCTAATTTATTTACTTTTATAGAAAAATCTGTATCAGTCTATTTAGAGAAATGCTAGACTCTCAATGCATCTCATTTTCAAAGGCCTAAAGCACTGCCATTGTGTTGAGTGCCTCTTAAAGCCCCCATCTGGAACACACTGACTACACCCTTCCCTATTTTACACATATGCTGTGTTCTCTATTAAGTGTAGAGGAAAAGGAAAGCATAAGATCACCTCGCTAAGAGCATACAGGAGTATTTGGAAGACAGGTTTACAAGAAATGTTAAATACACTGACATCGTAGCTTGGCGTTCTCCTAGAGAAACTAACTAGAGCCACAAATAACCAGTCCCAGAGATGCTCCAGGGCATTCAGCCTTTGGTGTCAGCTGTATCCAGTCTGGAAGGTGCAGGAATTCTAGAAAGGGAAAACCTGGAGGTGGTGGGTAGGGCACGGGAATTTGCAGACAGAGAGGCAGGGTGAGTGTGGGAGGTCATGATTCTGATTCCCGTGCCCGGGTGGGTGGGAGGGAGCGCAGGTGTCCAGGGCAGGCTTGCAGACAGCCTTGTTGGGGGTCCCGTCACAATCAAGCAAGTGTGCCCATGTGACATGTCACCAGGCACCGTGTACATCGTGCATGGGCGTTTCAGTCCCTTCGCACACCCACCACTGACAGCGGATGTGGGTGCAGCCTGAGGGTGGGTCCTGCTGACTCAGAGGTGAAATCAGGGCCCCTGGCACTGCCCACCTGAGTTCTAGCCCAGGCTCCACAGAGCTAGTTCCAGGATCCAGAACTGGAGTATGATACTCTACTTGTTTTCACCTTAGTTTTCTCCTTAGTTTTCACTGTTGTAAAACACTTTTACATAAAGCATACCATTTTACAATATTTAACTGTGATTCGTGTCATTAAGTGCGGTCATAGTACTATACAATCATCACTGCCATGAACCGCAGGCTTTTCTTCATCTGCTAAGGCTCAGGCTCCGTGTTCACCTGTCGTTTGGACATGGTTTGTCCCCTCTGAAACTCACTTTGGAGTTTGATCACCAGCGTGGTGGCAGTGCTGTGCAGGGTGGCTTTGAAGAGAAAATGGAGAGATTGAAATGGATGGCCTTCCCTTGGGAGGGGATTAGGTCTTAATGGAAGGAGATGTTATAAAACAAGGTTGTCCTTTATGTTTGTACCTGTTGTATGCTTGCATTTCCACTCCTACTTTCTGTGGTGCAATTAAGCTGCAAAAGTCTCCGGCTCATGCCACGTTCTTGGATTTCTCAGCCTCCAGAGCTCCTGTGACCCTAAATAAACCTTTATTGTTTAAATATCACCAAGTGTCAGGTATTCAGTGATAGCCACAAAAAGTGGACTTGGACAAAGTGGTAAGCGACAATTCCTCAGGTCCCCTTTCTTTAGCAACTGACCCGTCATCTTTTTTCTGTAACTACACTCTGATCTCTTGTAGGTAGCTCGTGTGTTAATCAGCATTCCTGTTGCTGAGACACCCACAACTTTAAAAACGAGAGATTTAATTTGGCTCACGGTTTCAGGGGACTTCAGTCCACGGTCTGCTGGTTCCAGGGCAGAAAGAATAATTGTGGAGGAAGCGCACAGTGCAGCAAAGCAGAGCGGAACAGTGCCACAGAAGAAGGAGTAAACAAAGAGAGTCCCTAAATTCATCTGTCACCAATCCATGCAGTCATCCCCAGAAGTGTGCCCAACCAATCCCTGGATGAACCCCAAAGCCAGTCAAGTTGACAGAGCACCCAAACCCTCACCTCCGGCATGAACAGAATCCAGCATAAGCATCTGTGCTTCCATGTGAGGTACTTCACTAAGCCTGATGTCCTGAAAATCCACCCATGTTGTAACATATAAATTCATTCCTTTATAAAATTAAATATTATTCCATTCACATTTTGCTTGTCCATTCATTTGCTGATAAACACTAGGGTTGCTTTCACTTTCTGACTACTGAGAAAAGTGCTGCTGGAACATTGGAGTCCAAGGGACTGTTTGAGGTCTTGCTTTCAGTTCTTCTGGGCTTGTGTCCAGGAGTGGAATTGCTGGATCCAGCGTTAATTCTGGGTATAACTCTGCACCTTAGCGTTCTTCTGAGCACATGGAGGAACTGATAGTTCCTTGTGAGTAGTGACATTCTGAGGATTAAGTGTTAATGCAGATGCAGTTCTTAGACACGCTTTGGAAAGGGTTAGGTAACTGTCAGCTTCTGTGATTTTACCCGAAGCCACAAGCTTTACTGTGTGTGCAGCCTGGTCAATGCATTCCTGGAGGTAAGGTCTGGTCAACACTGTCTGCAATAAGCAGTCTGCACCTGTTTGAAATGTTGGGCCACCCGTCCCTTGTGGCTGTGTGTGGTTCATGGTGCGAAGTTCTTCCTCTAGCTTTTGATGATTCTGGCATCACACAGGTAGGGGAAGAATCTTAGGCATCTTAATCAACAAAAGCTGAAATCTGCAATCCAAATTGTCAAATTTGTGCTCTTCCTAAATTCGCTGAGGAAATAGGGCTATATGTTTTTTAATTTGAAATGTCATTCTTTGTATAAGGACAGCATGTCATTTGGGCACATCATAAATTTTACTCGGAAATGTCACAGGTGTGGCAGGAGCCTGCCGAAGCAGGGGCCGTCCCGTTAAAGTCTCAGCGCCGTGTACTCTAAATGCCTTGAATTTGGCTCTGCATGAAAAATCTCCTTTGATGATGTAACTCAAGCGTGGACGTCTGGCCGTGGCTACAAAGCCCTCCAGCTCTCTCTAGTGTATTTTTTATGAGGAAATCAGGACCACAGATGTGCTGCTTGCTGTCACTGGGGGAAGGTCGTCTTACAAAAACACGGACACTACTCTCCGACTTGTTCAATAACCTGCATTTCTAAACTAGTTAAAAGGAGTTGAACATCCCATTTCACTTCATGTGTCGAATAATATCATGCCAGGAGTTTTGAGAATTTTGAGGAAGTTATGGATCGACAGACACATAGCACATAGAAGTGTCGAGTGAAAGGACAGTAGTGTTATCTTTTCTTTTACTGTTTCCTTTCTTTCCAGAATGAGGAACGAAATAAATTTTGCAAAGTGCATTGATTACATACACAACTCCCTTTAATGTATGACAGGCGATCTGGTGTATATCACCACCAGAAAACATTCATAGTGCATTTGTTTTGCTAGGGGCAATAGTTGTGTTGAAGTGCGCAGGTATTTTGTTGAACAGGGGGGGAAAAGTGCTTTGTTTTTCGAGAGGAGGACTTGTTGAGGGGGCCAAGTTAAAAAAAAAAAAAAAACAACCTCGCCCTTCCAGTTTGCCTACAGTGTCAATCTTGGCTTTACCTAAATGCCTTTGCAGGGACCAGGGCTGTGTTGGGGGAAGCAACTGTTAGCAGCAGTGGTCTCTGTGTCAGGCCAGTGTCCTGACTCAGCAAGCACTAGAGTGTCCCTTGCCTGATCAAGACACAAAAGAACAGCCGAAGTCCCCTGGTTGCTGATGCTTGAAATTTCCTTGGCCAAGAACAAAAAAAGCATTTGGTTCTGCAACTTGCAGCAAAACTACTTTTGGATTGCATACCTTGTGCGGCTATGTTTAAGTCGGATGTCAAAAAAGACAAGGAAACAATTACAACCTCTCTGATTGTTAGCAGGGAAAACAGCCCATGTTGTCCCAGGCACCCAAATGGGGAGGAATGAGGCAAAGGGGGCATGGGAAGGTAGAGCTTGTGGGTAGGTCTTTGAGAGGCGGGATGCCAGGACAGTAGGATGCCAGGGTGTGGCTTTACGCCAGCTGGTCCTCTTAACTTTAGCTGAACCAGTGCCTGAAGGAGCCCGCACTTAAGGGACTTTTTTTTCCAAACAAGCATTTCTGCACATCATGATTTATGAGGATCACTTCTGAAGCATGGTTGAGTATGTATAACCAGGGGATTAGTTAGCTGAAGAACCACTGTGACAATACACAGATAAAGCACCAGAATCCGGGCCAGTGGGCGGAGGCCCGTGCTCAGCCAGCAGGTGGTGAGCAGGGAGTGAGTGGTCCAGGAGATCTGCCCTGGATTCTCGCCAGCAGGGCATACTGTATGCCAGTGGTCCCCAAGGAGGACAGAGAAGGGTGGGCAGATTTCTGTACATGAATAGAGACCATTCCAGCCAGGGGATCAAGAGGTGCGGCACAGTGCAGGAAGCTCTCTGGCTCTGGGTCTTTAAACCCCAGAGAACGGCCAGTCCACTTATCTCATTATCCTGCACTGGGAAATGACCTAGGATCATCACTCTTGTATGTTTACCCAAAAGCCCTCTCTGCAGTGGCCTGGCTTGCAGCTGGGGATACTCTGCTTTGAACACTGGACCTGTGCACACCTGAGAAGTGCTCCTTGCAACTCTGTGAGGGTCCTGATGTAGAGTCATGTGATACAAACACCGCATTGCACTTCCTCTCCCAGATGCTAAAGTTTAGGATTATCAGCTATTGTGGGATTTGCTGTTTGCGCAACTATGCGCCTATATGTACATTCCGTAGTCTCCTTTTTGCATATTATCTTGCATTTATGTCCTTCTGTTAAATATATGAAATTATTTGAGGCCTAGAAACAATTCCAAATCAAAATCTCATGTGGATGAAAAAAACCACTATTTTACTTTCACCACAGATATTGCAGTATTGTTTTCATTAGAACTGGAATAAACAGAGAATACCTGTTTGTTTTCTTTCATAAATATACTGTATGTTAGGCTTTCAGCATAGCCAGCATTTGTGGACCTAGGATAAAATTAGTATCAGTTATGGAGCTGGTTTTTAAAAATCTACACATTAAAGAACATACAATTTGGAGAATGCACCCGCTCATTACAGGTAAACATATCAAATAGTTTGTCAAAATTTTACTTTTTGATATCAAAAATATTAGACTCTGTATATTAGACATTATTTTTTCCAAAGAGACTTGATTTTAAAAGTGATAAAATACATAGGTCCATCTATACAAAAATATATGTGAATATGTAGCTCTTAGAGGCAATACTTACATTATATTTTCCTTGTATCCAAAAGCTGCTTCTTTTCCACCCAACATGGTGTTGTCTTTACAGAGTAGTGGAACTGACTCAGTCATGAACAGTGCAATGTGATGGCTGCCATGGTCCTGTCCGCCATTTTGTCTTGAGACTGCCGTGAGGAGATGAATGGGGAACACTGGTTTAGGGCATCTCTGAACTGTGAGCAATTTCAGTGTGCATCAAGAGAGCCTCATTCACATGGAGACAGAGCTGGCGGCTGCTGTACGCAGCCAATCCTCATTGTGAGTGCTGATTTGATATTGTCTCCCAATAGACCGAGCCTGGGTAGGGTGTTGAATTCTAACATGGATAATAGGGCTGATTGTAGCCTGTAGCAATGCTTTGAGAGAAAGATACTAACAAAACACTAGATTGTGATGATGGGTTATTATTAGAAATTTAGGATTTCACAGCTGGAAGAAAGCTGATAGGTTGCGATGAAAACTAAAGTCCGGTTATGAAGGTGTCTTTGTCAAACTTTCAAAGGCAAGGTTACCGTTAGAGTTCTGGGGCTTGAGTTCATTGCCCTTTCCCTACACCACACACTGCAAAGACTGAATAATAAATTACACTTCAGTTGTGTCTGTGCTACATTTATAGTCTTTAGTTCAACAAAAAGACAAACTCAAAAATCTGTTTATGACCATACTAAATACTCTACTTAGCACCAACCTATATAATACTTTAAATTCTCAGTTTCTAAGATGACAGAATAAATAGCAGTATTCATGTCCTGTTCTACCTGAGATGGATCCCTTTCTCCACTCTACTTTAGCTTTGCCATATAGGGCTGGCTTCACATAGCTGGAAAGAATTTCCAAGTTGTAACACTGTTCTTCAAACGTGTTATCAATTATCATAAAAGGCCAGAAAGGAGCATTATAAATGGGGCTTGTGGAACATCCATTTGGTGTCCGTTGCCATCATAATGGAATTCACGGCTCGCTTTGTCACATGCTACTGAACAGTTAGCCTTGGCCATATGCTGTTCAGCAAGGAGTACCCATGGGGTCTGCTGTCTCCAGCACTGTGTCCAGCCTCAGAGGTGTGACATGGGACATATGTCTCTGAGGAACTTTAAGAGGAGACACTATATCACCAATGCTTATTATGCACTTAATAAATACATAATTTCTACCAGAAGCTGCGTTTGGATCTCAGTGCTGATAGACATGGCAGACTGTTGTAAAGAATGCTGAGAAAATTAAAACTAGGTGTCACCTTTTTTGATAGCAATGATGGTGAAGATGACGCAGACAAGCATATATTAAGCATTTATTATGAACCAAGCATTATGCTCAGTGGTTTGCATGGATTATTTCAGTCTACCCATAGAACATGGCTCTAAGTTAAGACCTGCTATTACCCCTCTGCAAGAACAACGAAAAAGAAATAGAGGCTAAACTGGATTCAATGAACTGCCTGAGAATAATGAAGAAAAGTTCAGTTACAGAGAAAGATTCTCAATGTCGAAACAGGATTTTTTTTGACATTGTGACGAGAGAGAGGAGAAGGCAAACTTCAAGGTATTATTGAAGATAAGTAGTGTTAAGAAATGTATGGTCATTTGAATTTTGAAAAGATTTTGATACATCATTTTTCTAAAATGCCAAACTTCCCGTGGATATGAATTTTTACTGTATTTCCTAGTGGTGATAAGTACATCATCTGCTTGAAAACTCAAGCTTGAAATTCCCCCGTATTTTTCCATAACTTAAAATAGTTGATATAGAAAATAGGAAAGCAATGAAAATTACATTAAGTAAATGATACACCAAATAACACAGAGTGATTTATGTTCATTTGTTTCCTTAGGTTCACGCTGTTCCATTGAGAAATGTAAATCTCTGTCATCATTAGCATTTCTCCTAAGCAGAGATCCTGACTATATTAAGTCGATTTATCACAGGCTGCTGGGTGCTGAGCTCTGGCATATGGTAGTTGAAAACACACAGTTTCCCCACAAAAGCCACTGAGAGATAGGAGCCACGCATCTGACTGGGGAACGCAGGAGGCATGGCAGTCCATCAGCTGGCACTGGATGAAAGCGGTGAAACCTAGGAGAGGCTTGATAGCCTCAGAGAGGACACGAAAGAAATGAAATAAGCTCTTAGTGAGCCCCATGGTGACGAGCCGCTAGGATTGAAATCAGCTGTAGGCTTCTCAGAAACAACTGTACCAGAGATTCTGCTACTATGAGCTCAGTTACTTTAGTAAATATCACTCTGTCTCCCTAAATTAGGGCAGTCCTGCTCAAGCGGAGGGTGGGTAAATCCCCTCTGGAGTATTTGTGCTTGTAGCAAGGATCAGAGGCTGGCTTGTTTCTTTTGTCTAATTGTCTAATCCTAAGTTATTCTTAGGATTCTTTGGTGACAGGTTCATGATACTATTAGGAGTCAACAATCTTGTTGCAGTTGGCCCAGGAGGTGGAACATAGTGGGGGCACAACATGCAGACAAAACAGCCCCAAACTTTGTCAGAAAAGAGAACACTAAGTAGAAGTACTTTCAGTCACCACTTTTTACCAAGTCCATCATTCCTGAAACAAAAGATTAAAGTTTATATCCACTGCATACATCCTTTCTTTCATCTATCCATTTATCCATTCATTCAACCCTAGATACATATATACACTCATCCATCCATCCATCAACCCATCCACCTACCCATCCATCCATTCAGTCAGTCATCCATCCATCCATCCATCCACCTACCCATTCATCCATCCATCAATCCACCCATTCATCCATTGATTCATTCATCCATCCATCCATCCACCCACCCACTCATCCATCTGTCAATCCATGAATTCATCCATTGATCCATCCAGCCAACCACTAAGCCAGCAAGCCAACAAGTAATTGTTAAGTATTTCCTATATTTCCTATGTGCTGTGGCATGCAGGGCCTACACACCAGTGTTATGAGGAAAATACACTAGTAAATGAGGAAATAAAATACAAATACCATTCAACAGCATCTCATGGTGCTTCTGAAAATGCAGTTACAGAAGATGTAGTGAAGGAGATCTAAGTTCTCCAGAATGCAGAAGTGGGACAGAAAAAAAGGACCACAAAAGAGAATGAAAGTAAACACAAAACCCTTTGGTTCCCAGTGATAAAGAAGAGAAGACCTCGAGGAAGAGGCTGTCTGTCAGGCACATTCAGTGCTACTAAGATGCATAGAGGAGTCTGGAGTAAGGACTATTGAATGGAAGCCTTGGTAACCTTTAACGATAAATTTCAGTGAAATAATTGGATTAAAGTCCAGGTAGAGTAGGTGAATGGTACTCAGAGAACTGCAAGCATTATTGAAAAGTTTTGCTGCAGAGGTGTGAAGGGTTGCTGCTGAGGAGGTGAAAACCAAGCCAGCCGTCTGCACATCAGAATGTGTTTGAATTCTGTGCATGCTGACCGTGCTACGGAGAATGCTTTGCTACCCGTAGTGAGCTCAGTCACTTTATCCCAACAGCAACCTACTGAGGTTCTCAGTAACCTAGTAAGGAAGGACGTGCAGGACTAAATACTTTGTTCTTCTCTTTCGTTGTTCTGCCACTGGGACTTCATACTCAACTAACATCGCCCCATTAGTGCCTCCTCTCTCCACCACCAACCATGGTGCTTCTCTCTGCTCAAACACAAATGAGGTCACACAATCCTTGTTTTTCTGTCTGTAGATCTAATACATGGCATGGAGGCCACAAATTAATAATGCTATACTCTATTGCTGGCCGGAAATGTCTTAAAAGAGAAATTCTTAAGGGTGTATATTACCCCCCAAAAAATAAATAACTGTGGGAGGGTAATGGCTGTCCCCTAATTGACTTGAGTTGGTAGTTATTTCACAAGGCATATATGAAACAGAATGTTCAATTTGATGTCTTGGATATGTACACATTTTGCCGATTTTACATTAGTACACCTGTTAAAATTTACTTGAGTAACATAATCATTTAGTGTTACCTTATCATAAGGACAGGAATTTAGACATTTTGAGGACAACTTTAATTTGATTTTGTATGTAAGTAATTTAATTTTGGTGGGGCTAGATATTAAAGCTTGCCTTTTAAAAAATATTTTTCTTAGATGAATTAATATGTTTAAATCTTAGAAGTGTAAAGAAGACAAAATTATGGAAGATGAAATCAAGCTAGTAATTTAAGAAATAGGATAATTGTATGATTTCAGTGTACTTTCTGCTGGATACTTAGCATATATTTCGTATATCTCACAGGGAACCTACAATAGTCACTGTAGCTTATATAAAAGCTAGGAATTTGTGAATTCTGGAATTTCTTTTTGTTTTGGAAGGCATTAATTATAATATACTTGATTTTGAAAGTATTAATTATAATATACTTGTCTAAAATATATATTCTCTATGCAAAATTTGTCTTAGGATTGTAGTATTTATATAGACATTCTCTATAAATTTTGAAATTAGGAAGTAGGATGCTCCAAATTTAGTCTTCTTTTTTAAGATTGCTTAGCAACTCTGGATCCTTGCATTTCCATATAATTTTAGAATCAGCTTGTCAATCTCTAAAAAAGTAGAAAAATAAAATAACTGAGATTTTGATAGAAATTTTGTTCAATCTGTAATTTTTTAGTATTACAATCTTATAAATATTAAAATATACAGTCTATGAACATGGAATGTCTTTATACTAGCATAAATCATCTTTAGTTTGCTTAACATTATTTTTTTCATTTTCATAGTATGTTTTGCACTTTGTTAAATTACTCCCCAAATTTTATACTATTATAAGTGAAATGGTAGCATCAGTTTCACTTTTGGATTTCCCTTTTCTAAGGTATGGGAAAAATGCCTTTTCTGTACTGACTTTTTGTCCTGCAATCACACTGAACATGATTATGAGATCAAAAAGTCATTGTGTGAATTATTAGGATTTTCTATATGCAAGATCATAACACTAGTGATAAAACATATGCTTTATTTATCTCTTCCTACTTGGATGCGTTTTATTTCAAATTCATGTCTGATTGCTTTGGATGGGATTTCCTTCGCCATGTTGAATAGAAGTCATGAGAGTTTCCTGATGTTAGTGCATATGACTTAAGAAGTGATTGCATAATAATTATATATAATTCATGGTGACTCTAAAAAAATCTCACTTTATTATGTGATAATTCTTCAATTATTATACTTTGTAAGTTAATATTCCACTTGAATTATGCCATTATGAAGTTTTGTGTTAAAGTGTTAAGACTTTGTTATACGTTCTACCGTTAGTTTTGGAGCCTTAACTGAAAAATTGTATCTTTGAATATTTAGATTTCCCATATGTAGAACACATATACTTCTGCTGAAATTGAAACAGGACTGTTAAGTTCCCAATGTGGTGCTACATTCATAAAAATAGTACTGTGTAGTGTTGTAAAAATCATATAATTGTGTACTTGTGGTTTGCATTTGTGTCAAGAACTGCAGAATACAAAGAAACTCAAAGATGGGTTTTGATGCAGAATATGGCATAGCTCTACCAAGTGTGCCCCTTGATTATAGCATTTTGAATACATTTAGCCACAAATTAAATTACTACGTGCACTTCTGTGAGCTACCTAGTAAAGTGGAGCCCATGCTGGTTAAAATACATCATAAAGTGAATTTCCACCTGAGACTCTATTCCTCTCTTTCTAATTTTTCACATTGCATTACTGCAGTCTTGTCAGCAGAAAGAGGATAGTAGCTTCATTCTGTCTGCAGAGTTTCACATCATTAACCTTCCAGTGTCATTTTTATTATACAAGAAAAATGAATGGACTAATATTTGAAGAAAAGCATTGCAATATTCCCATGCTGAGAAAATACACTTTCATGCTGTGTTGACCAGGATATTTTAGTCAAGAAAAGCATGTCCCTTTCACTAAGGAATCTGTTGCTGAATTAATGGGATCCATGTTTCTGGTTTGTTTGCCTGCCTTTACAGAGACTGGATTGATTCTATTTCATGATCAACTTGTGTGACATAAACATCAATACATTTTCTTTTTAGTATTGTAGTGAAAACACATATGAATGTGTTTAGAGAAATATCACTGCTTGTAATTTTTTGAAGAGTATGTATGCAATGTATGTTTGCATCTCATGTGGAAGTAAGCCCAGAGTCTCAGCAAATGGATACTTCAGAGTTTTTTGAATTTCGTGTGCAGATGCGTGAAATGCTGGCTCTTGCGTGTGAGCTGGCATTGCACATTCATGCTACATTGCTTTTTGAGGTCACGCTATGACATTTAAAGATGCGAAAATTTTTAGATTGTAGAAGTTTAAAGGACAGTGTAAAATAAACTTGACATCCAATTGCTCTATAGATGTGCTTTGCACTTATATAGAGAGAAAGCGATTCTTAAATATTTGTATTATATTCATACTTCTAAACATCAGTAACTCAAAATCTGCTACATAATTTGATCATCTGTCAGGAAAAAAAATCACCCAAACTACCTTCTTTCCAGAGCCAGACATATAGTTATATAACAGTGTCCTTAAAAACTGGATAATCTTGCATGTATAGCCAGGTAGTAAGCTTTACCTTTATTACATTGAAATAATAAAATTATATATAATTTTATTGTCATATAATATGTATGCTAATATAGCTGTGCCCCTCATTAGAATATCGAATTATGTAAGTTTTTTTGAACTTTGCATAGTATAGAGTATGGACTTAATAAGTGTCTAAGTGAATGGTTTCACTTATAGTTCAGCATGTTTGTAAATAAGGACGTGTTTGAAGAGATTTTGAAAAACTACTCTGGCAGCCAGAAAGTCAAATTCAAATGATTTGTCAGTCACCAATACCCATTTTGAAATCATGGTCAATTTCATGTTTTTAACTATGTTCTAGTGTTCTCTAAAATGTTCACTTTAAGAGTGAAAATAGTAAGTCTTTAAATGAAATGATAAAATGCAGGAAAATGTGGCGTAAGAAAGAACAGGAACAGGAGAGTACTAATTGATGCTAATGCTTTTTTGATGACATTGACCAAACCTTTAGCAGCCAATTGCATCAAATAGCTGTGATGAGAACTTGGGGTCCCTCAGAAATAGCAGTTATGCTCCTTCTATCAAGCCCACTGTTTATTATTAGCTGGGTCATGTCTGTGGAACAAGTATGGCATTCATCCTGGATTCAAATGCCTGATTCCTTAAAGAGAAAAGCAACACAAGCAGAAGTCTTGGTGGACACAGGTCCTACGCCCAAGAGGGAGTGTGGTGAGCATACCCAGAACTGGAGTGTGGTCAGGCAAAGCTGGCTGTCTCCTGATGCTGGTCCACAGAAGTTCCTGTACTCAGTCCTGGTTTCTCGTGGTGGTAATTCCTGTGCAGATGGACAGTTTGTGTAGAAAGAGACAAAGACCTTGGCCATGGTTAGAGGTGAGTGCTCGCCACCCAAGGGAGGAGAAGGGAGAGTGTGCATGGGAGGAATCATCGACGACAAAGGCTGGCTTGGGATTTGTATGAAAACCAACTTGAACTGTGTGCTTGAGAGCATGTGTGGTTTGGGAGCGTCTGTCTTCCCTCCTGCTGACTTTGCTGAAAGCCAGCGTAGTTAATGAACCATGCAGCTACACAGCCATGCTGTCTCCCCTGTTCTTATAAGAGACGCTGCTAGAAGGAATCCTGGAGTGGAAGAGTCATTCCTTATTGCCCTGGAGCTCTACATAAGTCAGCTGGCAGCCACTTCCCAGGCTAACTCCAAGGACAAGAGTGTGGGACCCAGCCAGAAAGGATGGCAGAAGGTACAGAACAGACATAGAACTGAAGCTTAATGAATGAGTAGAGAGAGTCAGATATGAAAAACAGGGAGCAGCTTTAAGTCCATGTAATATTAGCCCACACACAAGGGCAGGGGTTCCCATTGGTGGAGAAAATAAAAACTCAGAAATTTCAGCTGGCAAAGTAACTGTAGTCAAGACATGATGAGAACTCTTACTTTACTCTTATTCTTCGGGAAGTAAAGAAACAGCAGTATTTTGGCCCTTTAAAAAAATCTCTTAAATTGTTAACTTTCTAGGTTTAGGAAAATAATTCCAACCATCATTTGCAGGACAAGGTTATAGAGAAGCAGGGCTACGAGAGGAACACAGGATGGGAACAAGACCAGTGGTAGAGTTTGCAGTGCCCAGTTCAGAGTGAACACGGGGGACAGCTTGTTAGACGGCACTGAGACATTTAAGATGGAACAGTAGAGCATTGGAACATGCCCAACATCTTCAGAGAACAGGCCTTTTGAGACTGTGCTGTGAGGCCACTTGGGTTGGGGAAAGAACAGAAAGTGATAGGGACCCAAGATGTCTCCGTGCTTGTGTTTGAAAGGTTGGTGGTGCTGCATCCCATCACAGGAGAGAGAGCAAGGAAGAAAAGCTGGCCCATCTGGATGGAAAGCAGATTTGCATGAAGGAGTCTGAGGTGATTTAAAGGTGTGTGTGTGTGTGTGTGTGTGTGTGTGTGTGTGTTTTGTTTTGTTTTTTCTGCCAAGTACAAAGACAATCAGAAGTTTGAATCTCAAGCTCACAAGAGAGGTGAGATCTTGAAAGGAAGAAACAACAGGAAGACGATGAGGAAGCTAGGTTGAGAAGGAATATGGCAAAGAGCAGAACCTGTGAAAAAGCATCTTTCAAATGAGGGAGGATTCTGTACGACATGTTTAGTTCTCAGCATTCCAACGTAAAGTTCAGAGCTTGACATACAAAGAATTAATTAACAGGCAGGAGAAAAGGAAAAGATGAAAATAATTACTTGGGACAAGATGCAAATTTTCACTACATGTAAAGAAATGAAGTGATCCATCTATTGCATGCCCCCTGATGGGCATGTCACTTCCCAAATTTGGGGGGAAAGACAATGGAATGTTGCAGGAAACTCGTGAAGTTAGAAGTTCTAGATATCTGTCTTGGCTGTGAACTCACCACCCTTGGGTATATCCTTTACCCTCCTCTCCTTGGCTTCATTTTTGTTTTAATAAACACGTTAGGACTTCTACCTTATCCACTCCTCCCCAGAGCCAGGGCTATAGATCCATTATTCTCCTCCTCCCCTGACATATTCTGGATTCAAACTATGGTTTTGAGCTTTGTCTGTTACAGAAAGAAGCAAATAGAATGATCCGTCTGTGACTCATTAAGTGTTAGGTACTTTCTCTTAAGAAAGTGGAATGACCTTTAACATTTTCGGAGAAAACATGACAGAAATACTGAGGATAATGATTTCTTTAAAGAATAATTCCACTCACCTCTCAGCAAGACAGTGTGAAATGCCCCTGGGCTTCTGGGCTCAAGGTCCTATTATAATAAAGTTTAAATTCTTGGACAGAGTACCACATTACCGAAGCTTCCTGTCTGGTCACATAGAAACTCCACCATAGATTCCTCTTCCACGATGTGATAATGAGAGCTAGAAACAGAGTTTCTGAAGAGAATGCATTTTAAATGTGAGCCTGTCTAGATTTGCATTGCTTTGTATCTGACATAATTTTCAGTGTCACTCACAAATACAGAAAATTCCAGTAATGATGAATAATAATGCAAACTAAGATTATTCAGTTACAGAGATATGACCACAAAGTAAAACATATTAGAAATGATATTTAGACTCACCAATTTATCTCTCACAGTGATTTCTTAGTGAGCGCTGGATTCAGGGATCATAGTAAATGCAGATTTCAACTGAGTAGTTTTGGAATGGGGACTGAAATTCTGCATTATGAACAAGCTCTTAGGTCTTGATCATAAAGAATTGGCAAAATTTTAGGCCTTAGGGAAATTGCAGGTCTTTTTAAAAACTATCCTCTTCACCTTATGAAGCTCTGATTCTGTTCCTACAAAGTTGCAATACATATTTCTGCCTTGGGGGAGAAGTGGAAATCTTCTAGAAAAAGTAAGAAATGTGAGCTCTTTCCCTACAACTGACTGTCTGGAACAGCACTGTGGTAAAATGTAAACACATTTATGCCTAAAGAAAAGTAAACAAAGAAATGAGATCCGGTGTCAGCATGTTTGCCATTTCATAATCTCTACATGAGTTATCCATTAAAAAAAGAAAAAAACCAGGACACTCATTTCTTATTTACTTACTTTTTCCTTTCTCATTTTCCTTATTTATTTTACTTTAAACTCTTTGTAGCGTCTTTACTGAGTACTCCCAATCTCCAGCTTATAAGTATTCTGCTTTCAAATTCTTTTATATTCACTCTTTGACACGCATAGTTTTCTTACATGTTTCTATTATTTACTTTCTTTTCTCTCCTAAAAAATAGTGTTAGGCGGTATGGGAAATGTAAATTTGGTTTAGATTAGATAAATGAAAACGTCCCAAGGGATGGCTTTTTAAGTAGTTTTCTTAATAGTTCCACAATGTGTGTCAATCTGACGTGTCCTCACTGTTTCATAAAGCACCTTTTAAAAGTCTAAATGCCTGTATTTACAGAGAATTGTTCCCTTTAGCCTATAAAAATAAATCTGTTCACTGATGCAATGCCTTAGAGAAAACAACTAAATGCTAGACCTTAGAGTTCTTGGGAATGTGTTTCATTTTATTAACACTTGGCAATTTGATTTTCTTTTTCTTTTTTTGTATTTTGGTCTCCTTTTCTATTTTAAACCAGCTTATTGTTCTTTGTCTTATAGTCAAAAGGTAGCAAAATGTCACTTTAGAGGCAAGTCATGTTAATGCCATTTTTAAGTCACCATCAAATTAATTGTGTTTCTTGTTTTCCTCTTCCACTCAAATGCTAATCTCACCTGTTCTGTGGTATTAACCATGACCTGGAAACTGTGCTGCATCCTGGGAAATGTTTTCATTGGGTATTTGGGTTTTGTCCCAATGCTAAGCATTTTTTAAAATTTCTACATGAATATTAAAACTTTTTCAGAAGGCAACATAAAAGAGATGATTTCACTTGATAATGTGTTGATACATAGTGTTCAGGACTACATTAAAGAAAACCAATTTTCTAGTTGGCATTATTGTGTCAGAAGCAGAAGGAAAACGTGTTTCCTCTCTGGCTCACGTCTGCTGTTTCGACCTGAATTCTCAGGATCGTGACAGTTGTTTGCTCAGTAGAACATCAACAGAAATACAAAGGGAAAACCGCATCTCATATTAGACTAAAAGTTTGGACTCAAATGTGCATGAGAAAGAGAGAAATTCTGCTACAAAACAGATGCTTGGTTTTCTCTTTATGAAATAGAACAGTTTATTAGCAACATTCTTTTGGACTGAAGACAAACCTTTGATTTCCAGTAGCTGAATTATTTCCATAGAATAACACCTCAAAGACAGTCGAATATTATTTCATATCCCTAAACCATCACTTACAATTGAAGAACATAGGGCAGATATATACCGCAGATAGTGTAGCTGTATGTCACTTCCCTCCATAGCTCACGAGACAGAGTGAAATGGTGTCTCTCTGTGTGTGCAGAGCATCATGGCGCAAAACTTCTCCGTCCTTACCATTCCTATTTCTGAGTACTGTGGCCAGGCTTTGGAACAGATGTCTCCACTGCTTACCTTTTGACTTTTGTTGTCCCCAGCTGCCTGCTGCTGCTGCTGGGCACAGCTCTTTCCCTGTTTATGCCACTCATCATGTGACACCAGGCGGTGACAAGGCCTGCACATCCAGGACCCCACAGCACACAGCATTCAGGAAAAGCCTATGGCGGAAGTGGTTGGCACCTGCCCTCGGGCCTGACTGTCACTGGCCATGAGCCCACTGCTGCTTTCTCAGCAGCAGCCTAGTGGCGGACACCATGTACCTCATCACCACACCATAGAGCCTGGTGCTGCCTTTGTGCCATGCAGGAAGAAAAAATACTGTCCTCTCTGAGACACTCAGATCTTGTTCTAGCTCTGGATAAGGGGTAAGATTTCCGCTTCTCTCAGCCCTATCCCTTGTCTGCCTCCACAGGATACTCTTTGGCGCCTATATCTTGGTCACATGGTATCAGTACATAAAAGAGTTTTCTACTGACCTGGTCTTCTCTTAGTGTGGAGTTCAGCAGTACAGACAGGGTACACAGGACCAAACACAGTCCAATTTCTAGTTACAGGTATCCTTTCATGAGAGATCAAGAGAGGATCAGAATACCCTTGATACTTGCTCTTTCTCCCCTCGCTAGATGTTCTGAGAATTGTTTAGAGTAATCGTGACCATCTCAAAAACACAACAGTAAGCTCAGACTTGGAGCTTTGCCTTGCATCTGCAGAGGCATAATGTGCCAAAGGGAAAACAACAACAACAACAACACCCACTTCATAAACAACACGTACAGTCCTGGGCAGAGTGCTGCTGGGTTTATCCATGCCTACTGTCTTTATAACCATAGCAGCTCCCCAAAATATTTCCACCCCAACCCCAAAAAGGAAACGTATCACAAAGTCAAATTCTGTTTGCCATCATCAAACACAGGGTTTGCCATGTTTCAGATGGCAATGTTCTAGCTTCAAATCTTGCAAGATTCCTTCCCCAGCCAACCCTCTCTCCTGATGGAGCCATAGCACCAGAACCAGGTCAGGATATTAGTCAGCCAAGAAGGAAAGTGACTACATTTTCCACATGTGTCTAACCTGTTCTTGAGGTATGAATCAGCCGTTTGGGGGTTCTGCAACAGTTGTCAAGGTGAAAACTAAGCTGTTATTTTCCCATTTTAAAGCTAGTCATTTAGATGATATTGAACACTTTATTCTTTCCAGCAGTCATTCCATAAACATCAGGGTACTGAAGACTGTGCTGCAGATCTTAATAACAGTAGGAGATACACACGTAACAATGAAGCGTTTCTATTCCTGGAGAACTCAAAATCTCCTAGTGGAAAAGAGAGCAGGTGTATAATGCAAAAGTAGGTGATGAATATTAGAATAAAGGCATGAAATAAAGCACATTGGGGAGCCCCAGGGCAGGCTGGCGATGGTCTCAAGCGTACATTAGAAAGGAGTGTTGAAAGAGAAAATATCTCCAGGTAGTCCCATACTGACTTTGTATGTCAGTACAGAATAAAAAGGATAGGTAGAAATGCAGAATCAAAACATATGTCTTTACATACTCTAATGAGGTGTGGGATATTCAGTGAACCTTTGCACAAAAATTATAATTAGACCTCCCTTCTGCAGGAATCCCTTTTGATGAGGTTTTGATGCCTCTTTTCTACATGAAATTTTATTAAGGATATCTAAACCTTACTGTTTGTTTGGTGAGTGGCTTTCTGATGAGATTGTTCCTTGTTTTATATGAATGGGAGATCATTTGAAAATACTAGAGTCTATCACTGGGGATTAGTGTTAGGCAAGCAGGCTGCAGGCAGCTATGTGGTCTATGGAAATTCAGCTTGGTGAAATTGGCTGGCCCTATGTGTGTTGTGTGTTAAGGAAAGGAAATACAGTAAAGGAAAATAGAAATAGAAGTGTCAGGTGGGCCATTCCCAGGGTGAGCCTGATTTGCTTAGAGAGAAAGTAACTATGAAAATCCCAGTGAGACTGAGCTGGGACAACCATAATGCATAGAAATCTTAGAACTGGGAGAGAGACCCAGACTAATTCTCTAATAAGCATTAAATACCTTACATGATTAATGTCTCTGTAACAGCAATGTGTGAATACTCGTATATAAAATGAGATTCAAACATATGTTAATTCTGATCTCGATTTTTTTCACCAAAATACTCATTT
This sequence comes from Dolichotis patagonum, assembly GCA_004027295.1. NCBI lineage: Eukaryota > Metazoa > Chordata > Mammalia > Rodentia > Caviidae > Dolichotis > Dolichotis patagonum. Next base: position 42,778 of record PVJX010010553.1, read on the forward strand.
AGATTATAGTAAATTTATAATCTTGAGTAACCCAGCATTGGCCAAAGGCTGTTGGCACTCATTTTATATGATTTTTGAAAAGTATATGGTTTTTGCCACATATTATATAACCCATTTCAAAATACCATCACTCCCGATTAGACTTGCCCATGGTTAGATTTATATGCAGTAGAATATGTTCATACATTTGTTCACTTCTTTTAATCTGTGTTGTTAAGGGATATTGAGAAGCAAAATGTTTGATCACTACACATTATTAGCAGAGAGAGCGGCATACACAAGTGTAGCTAAACACATAAAAACAAGCATTTCGAGACCATTTTGAGGAGTGGAAAGGAAGCCTTCCATTCCAAAATAGCTTATTAAGGAGAACATTGGGACATGCAGGGACCTGAAATACAGGTAGAACTTTTAGGGTGAGACGTGCAAGCGCAGTCTGTGGTACATGATGGAGCCACAGTGGATGAAAACGTGAGAAATTTGCGATGCACAGGGAAACACAAGTGTCTGCACCTGAGAAGCCTGAGCTGTGGGAGAGAGGATTGGAAGGGGGCGCTGACTCAGATCGTCCTCCGATTCAAAGCCTGGACTTCATTCTTCAGGCAGCAGACAGCCATGGAAAGACTCTGAGCCATCTAAGGGACTGACTGTGTAGAACACAGCCACCTTTTCCATGAAGGAGAATAATCATTATGGGCCATCCAGCCACCGAGTCTCAGCCAGGGTCCCCTCCACTGGTCCGGATGAATGATAATGCATTCCCAAAGGGCACTGGTGACATGTAAGAAGAAAGAAGGCTCCAGCTCACTTTGACACTTAATTTGTAGATTCTGATGGGGCCCAGATGGTGGGGTTTGGCCACTGACTGGACGTAGGGATGGAGAGGAAAGTAGAAATGATTCTGAAATTGATTACCGTCTCAGGGGCTGCATGCGAGGTAGTTCAGTGACTGAAGTAGGACACAGAGGCAGAAACGATGTCTGAGTTTAAGGTAATGGATGAAGTTTGGACAAATGTAATGCAGAGGAGGGACATTGGAGAAGCACTGTCAGGAAAGTGGGTAACAATAAAAGCTGTCCTTTGCAAAGGGCTTTGTTTGCTGGTCACCTTGCTCAGCCTGTGCCATGCTTTATATTATTTATAGCATAATACTTCCCTTTTTAAAAAGTAAATGCAATTCTATGTATTTAAGGTACATAGCATGATATTATTGAATACACAAATCAAATAGGTTTTATAGTGGAGCACAGCAGCATATCCATCATCTCACGGACTTTCCCTTTCCTGTTTTGGGTCTGCGGCAAGTGTAAGTAAAACCTACTCATTTCGCAGAAATCCTGAATGTGGTCCAACTGCATGAGCCATACGATGCCCGTGGGGTACATGAGATTGTGGACATGTGCACCCAACGTCCGTGCTATGCTGTGTTCTGTGGCCTAAGTGAGGCCTGAGTCCAAGTGATGCCTGTGTCAAAGGGTGATTACTAGTCAGAACAAAGTGGCATAAAGAAACACAAGTGAAAACACACCAAATTGGCAATATGATTTTCTCATTCAGATATCTTATTACTGTCTCTGTGTTACTCTAAGAAATAAGTCTTAACTAAGTAACTTTCCATATTTCTTTGTCTCAAACTTTGCTGCTACTAAATGTGAACCCACGCCACGTGGCCTCTTCCCCTGTGGAGCTCCCTACTTTGTAGGTGTAGAGCTTGTATACCAGTCACAGATAGCCCTGGGGACTGAGAAGTCAACCTCCTATGACCCTGCACTGGTGACGAAGTGAAGTGCTGTAGGATGGGGACCCGCAGACTTCAGTAGCATCACCCTAGAAGTGGGACCAGAAGTCATGTTCCGGAATCCAGGCTTTGTGAGCAAGAGGAAGTGTCTTATGCTTGGGCCAGTGAATAGACTTCATTGGAGAGAGGAAAACTGAGCAGTCCAGGACATAGAAAAAGCTGGTCAGCACAGGCACCAAGAAAAAGGGTGAGGGCCTGGGTCCTTGCACTGGGAAATGAGATGGCTAAAGATGGCAAAGGCTGTCGGGTCTTTTAACAGGCTGCGGGTGGAGGGTGGGGAGGGAGGTCCCCTTCTGGAAACAGGTCTACGGTGATTTTCCAGGGCATTACAAAGTACAAATGTGGGACAAAGTAAACTAATTTAGTATCTGTGGGCATGAAAAGAATAGTTTATGGAAGACGCCCAATGTAAGAAAAGGATTTTATTTTTCACTTTGTGTCTCACAATTTTTTATTTTCTCTTTAGCTTTGAACTCTAGAGTCAGAGGGAGGAGATAATATGACGTATGGAAGCATCAGTTTTTATAAGGTCAGAGATGGTGGATAGATGAGATGGACGATGGATTCAAACATTTAATTGAAACAGAAAATCAGATATGGTACGTCAGTTTAGTAAGCACATTGTTTTGAACACAAACCATGTACATGTGAATTTATTTACCAACATTTTTTTGGGGCAGGAGTAGAGGTGTACCCTTTCTTTATGTGCTCAGTGACTGCTTCCTTGTGATCCATCCAGAGAAAAATTTTACCTGCACTGTAGCTGCTGCCACTCCATTTGGTGCTTTCTTTCTTTCTTTCCTTTTTTTTTTTTTTTAAGGAAAGAGAGATGTAAAGTTACTTGTGTAGCAAAGTGAATACACAGATATCCTTGAGTGATTCTTTCCATCTTTTACCATTTTCTTTTTCATGAGTAATTCAACAATTTTTGATGTTGCCTTTCCGAAGCACTTGACCTAGTTTTCATGGAAAGATCGATTCTTTTCACAGCAGTGTTTGTTCAGCTTATACCATGACTCAGGTATACAGCAACCTCCAGGTAGGAGCCTGGTGTAAGTGGGCCGTGGACACAAGGGCCACGTAGGGAAGTCATGACCCTTTGGACCACAGAGTAGAAAAGGGCTTAGAGATGAGCAGGGCATGATGATGCACGACGGGAGGCTGGGTCAGGAGGCTTGCAAGTTGGGGCCCAGCTTGAGCAAGAAAATGGCCGAGGACATAGCACAGGGAGTGACAGAGAGATGGGAACAGGAGAAGACAAAGACATGGACTCTGCCGTGTGAACCTCCACATGTTTTTGGAGAACGAGCTTGCTCCAGGAATGTCAAGGATAGGAAGTAAGGGGGCTGTGGGGCCTCTATGAGCTGCTAACTGCTGGGGGAGTCTCGGGAGGTAATACAAAAAATACAAATGCTGATTTCATATAATAGATGAAGAGTATTTTCACTGGAAGTAATCTCCACTTTGTATGGCTCTGCATATTGTTTCTCCTCTCAGACCAGGAAAAGGGAAGGAAGGGGTAGGATCATACTTTGGTTTAGAAGTGTGATCAAACTCCTGCTTCTTGCAGTATCCATATTTGTTGCATTAAAAAATCACCATGAATATGTAAAGGCCTCGTGCAGGACACAGCGTGGATAAAAATGTGTAGAGACACAACAGATAATGCTCACTCTGATTGCAAAGTTCAGTCTGCTCCTGGACTCTCTTGGGTTTCTGCAGTTTGGTTGAATGGTGTGTGTGTGTGTGTGTGTGTGTACCTATGCGGGCGCAGTGTGTGCTTGCATCTCTGTAGCAAAGTTAAGCCTGTGGAGAATTGCTGTTTTTTGAAAACAAGCATTATCATTATGCCATTTGAATCCCTAAAAATGGTGCATTATACATTTATTGGTTGGTTGGCTGAAGTGTTATAAACACAGCGTTGACATCTTGTGAAACTTGTTTAAAAGGAAGCTAAAAGCAAAACCTTTCAATATGAAAACATCAAAGGAGTCGCCTGTGATATTTGGTGTTATGGTTGAATGTAAAATGTCCTTGACAAGATTTTGGTCCAGGGAGGGGGGCTTTTGTAAGGTGAAGGTTCATGGGGTTCTGTATTCATCAGCAGGTGAAGTTCAAGACTTAATGTGCTTTTCAGGGTGAAGCCTGGGCATAAGGGGTCACTAGGATGTGACAGAGAAGAGTGTATTTTTGTACCTCTTCCTCCCTTGTCTCTCTGCTTGTTGGCGCCTATGATGTGACCAGTTCTCCTCCACTACACCCTTCTACCCCTGTTCCTGCCTTGGAACCAGCCAACCATGGACCGACACCATAACTCTAAATAGACTCCTCCTCCTTTAAGCAGCTGGTATTTTATTCCAGCAATAGGAAAATGACTAACGTACATATACAATAAATTCTGAAAACAGGATTCTCCAGCTAAATACCATAGCAGAGCAGAAATTAGAATTTAGAGTCATAGTTTGTTTTTGATATAGTAGCATATGAAAAGAAACCAAGACTTAAACATTTAAATATAACTGCAAATTTCCATGTGCTAACTACTTAATAGTAAGGAACCTTTGATAAACTTTGTCTTCCCTGCATGGCAGATGGATTTGCAGCTGCCCTTGTGTATGGCTTAGGGGACAGATGACATGAAGATGCTAAAGGGACAGCTGTACGCTGAGTCCTGAAATAAGCCTCCAGCACGGGAGTTTGGGGGGGTCTTTTTCTTTGTTTCCATATTGTCTTGGTTACTTTTCTCTTGTTGCTGGGACAAAATATCCAATGCCTAAAATGAAGAAAGGCAATGTTTATTTAGCTCACAGTTTGTGGAGGTTTCAGTCCATAATGAGCTGGCTCCAAAGCAGGATGGCATGGCACAGCGGCAACCATTCAAGGTGGCAGAAGACAGCAAAGCAACAAGAGCAAAAGTTGGTGGGGGGAGCCTCTTTTCTTCCCCTTATATTGCATGCAGGCTACCCGCCCACACTGTCCCTGTGCCCTCCTCTTGCACAGGCTCAGGATGATTCAAAGTGAGGACCCTGGACCCCTGCTGAAACTTCTAAACTTCTCAGGTTGACACAGTGTATCAAGAAGAACATATATGTTGGTTAAATCTCCATGTGCTAACTATGAATATGATGAAAACTCTCACCAGAGCTCATGTTGGATGGTAAAACACAAGGTAGAGCCTTACACATGGATCCACATTTCCAGAACCCTATGCATGGCATTCCCATGCGTGAAATACGCTCGACCTTGGGTTTTGACTGCGTTTCTACCTGTATTTCAAGGTGCTCACTTCCATGATGCTGTCTTCAGTAAACTCCTTTCAGCTTGAGAATTTCCTCCTTCCCCTTTCCATGAAGACCTGGCGGGAGAGAAGACAGTGGAAAGGTTTTAGCCTCAGGTAAAGCTGGAAGATAGACCAAAAAAGAGGATATATGAAGCTCTAGAAAAATGACGATTAAAGACAGGTGCAGGAACAGAGTCCTTGGGCTTTTTGAGGTGGCGGGTGTGAATAGGGATACAAAACAAAAGCTTAAACAGTTGACTGCTAAGGGACCTGAGATAGATGGTGGTGATGACACAAATGGTGGTGATGGAGGGAGTGGAAGGATGGGCAGAAGATTTTCATTGTATTTCTAAGTCTCAGTGTATACACATGTAACTTAAATCATATGATTTTACTTATGACTGAATCACAGTTACAGTCTCAGCCACTTGCCAAGAAGCTAAGTAGCTTGTCATTGCTTCAGTTGTATACTCAATATTGCTGTTGTTAAATCTCCTGGCCAGTCTTCCATCTCTCACCTCCAAGCAGCCGTCGGGTAGACCTGTTCATGCATTGTGAATGACACAAAATTCTATTTTCCCACTAGATTCTTTGAGTTTAATTTCTTAGAAGAAAATGACCAGTTTGTTTATTATTGTGCATATAGTAACTAGACTAATCCCCAGAACATAGTATTGTGTAATTAATATTAGAGTCAGCTTGGGCAGTGGTAGCAAAATATCGTACATTTCATGGCTTAAGAAATACACATTTATTTCTCATAGTCTGGAGGTTAGAAGTGTGAGATCAGGAGGAGGAGAGTTGAGTTCTTCATAACTCTCTTCCTGGTTACAGATGGCTGCCTTCCAGCTGGGTCCTCCCACGGAAGACCCTGTCCTCTTTTCACAGGGGCACTCGTCTCATTCATGAGGGCTCTGCCTTCTTGATCCAGAACTTCCCCAAGGCCCACATCCAAATAGCATGAAAATTCAATCTAAGAATTTCCAGGGGACCACAAGCACCCAGTGCATTGCAGTAAATCTCTGTTGAATTGGTTAATCCCCTGGTGGTGGCGTTACCCTGAGCGGTCAGGACTTCACTGAGTTCAGAGGCAGTGATTCATAGACTTTTGTCAAACTTACCTACCCTTTGCTCCCAGGCTGGGTTTGAGGAGAGAGTAAAAATAACAGTGGTGAGAGCCATGGATTTAGCTCAGCGGCATAAGCGCCTGCTGGGAAGCATGAGGTTGTGAGTTCAATACTCTACTCGGTACAAAAATGATGATGATGATGATGATGATGATAACCGTGTTGGTGGCAAGAACTGTTCCTTTTCATCTTTTTCTCTGGCATCAGCTGAGTTGTAACTGTGTCACATCAGTGAGTCCTTCAAGGAAAGGAGACATGACCGGATTATTCCCATCCTCCTTCAGGGTCCCCAATAGAGCAGTCTGTTTTCCAGAGATTTTGAAATACTCTGGAGGAGTGCAAAAGTGAAATAATAAGAAAATTCATTAAACAAGACAAATAAGGCAGTGATTATTCATTGTAAATCAGGCAGTGCTGATGGGTAATGTGCTAATGATCTGGCAAGGGGGGGCCTGAGGACGGGGTTCAGTGGGCTTAGCCTGTGTGGTAATTATAATATTCCTTAGGTTTCTCTGAGTAGCAGGTTATGATTCTACCTGAGAGAATACAAAATAAATCAATTTTGTTTGTGCTTTTCCAAGTTTGTCATTACCTGGGATGCACTTAGCATTGCCCGGTGTTCAGCGTATATTTTAGAATATAGTTATTGAAGTGATGAACTGGTCAGCAGCACAATGCTGATTACACAGAGCGTTCATTTCTCCTGGAACCATAAGGTGTACACTGTCTGAGGTACTGATTTTACCTTCCTGAGATGTATTCTGGGTCCTCAGCCTTCTGACTGGCTAATTTGTTATGTCCCATTATTTGTCTGGATTATCAGTTTTTGCGTATGTGATGCAGACAGGATCCTGCTGAAGCTGATACTGTTTTTGACAATGAAAAGGAGAAGGTATTCTTATTCCACTGACAAAACAGAGCATGGCTTGTTTTAAATTGCGATGGATTATAAAGGATTTTGTGTATCTCCATCCACAAGAATGTTATTTAATAACAGATTGACAGTTATTATGAGTGAGAAATGAGGTCGATTACAGTTCGGCTTTACCTCTGACAACTTGCCGTGTGTTAGGGATCGTGCCAGGGAATTCTGTGCGTGGTGCTGCAGCCTAAGCCCTGGAGCATATTTTATACACCTTACCTGCTCTTTGGAGCAGGTGTGTATGTAGAGGGAGGAGGTGCTTAGCTCAGAAAGACATCTGGGTAACAGCTCATATAGGAGAGATAAGGGAAGTTCAGATATAAAGATAAAAGCATGTCCTGTGCTGATCTTGCTCCCCATGAGGACACGCCCCCTGAGATTTGTGTTCCCATTTGACATGAGATGGAATAGAGCAAGAGAAATAAAGATCACCTCCATCTAACTGCCAGATGTCAGGGCATCCATTGGATGGAAGAGCAAATTAGAGGATAGCTCAAGGATATAATTAGCTAAACCTACAATGTTGAAGAGTCTTCAGTTAAAAAAAAAAAAAAAAATTAAAGCAAGTCTGTCAAAAGAGAATCCGGAGAATATAAAAGACACTTAATAGATAAAGCAAACAAAATTAAAAATGCAGTTTTTTTTTAATTCTAATCCAAACAAACTAATTTTAAAACATGAGTTTTGAATTAGATGCTAGAAAGATTTCTGGAAATCAGCCTGGGGATATCTGATTAATTGGAGTAATAGCCTATCATTCTCTGCAGTGTGGGGATACACACCTCAGCATTCATGGATGAGAGTCGGACGTCTTGGATTTGTTTTAAAATCCTTCAGCAGAAGAGTGGGAGTGGGTAGATAGGTGACACAGATGACCAGAGTGTTCACAACTGTTAGTGTCATATGACAGATCCACTGCAGTTCAGTAAACTTCATCCTCCATTCTGTGTGTTCAAAATAAGCCAGACACAGGAGGACAAACAGGAATCCTGCAGATATCTGGCCTCGCCATGCTTTTGGCAGCCACCACTTGCAGTGCAGTGGAGACTTGCATTGTCAGGGAGGAAAATGATTGTCACTTAGAACACAGACAAGATCCGTGCTTCGATCCTAGGGATCTTGAAGTACCAGGGATTCTTTAGTGTGTTTCCCGGGATATCTGAATTCCTTGAAAATACTTATTGAATTTTGACTGAAAGTATTTTCTTTAGATATTTCATTGATTTCTGTAGATCCTCAAAGGCGTTGATGGCTCAGGATATTTGAAATACACTAGATTACAGGAGTTTCAAAGCCTTTTTCCAGCTGTAAAATTATATAAAGTCATATATCTGAGAACAAGAAATTTAATTGTTCTATTTTAAGAACTCTGTATACCGTGGAAAGGACTCCAGAGCTCATAAATTCTGCATTTTAATGTATCCACAGTCTTAGGAGAGAAGAATGTTCAAATACTTTTAAACAAAAGATCACATTTAGGTGTTACACTGGTTCAGCCATTAACACAATGGACAAATATATCAAGGTAATTTTCTCTGTCTTAGATGCCATTCAATGTCGTCTGGAAGTCTATGGAGCAAAACCTCATCGTTAAAAGATACGCTTCAAAAGATAAATAAATAACTCTTCAGAAGTGCCACACATTACTGGAACGTAAAAATCCCCTGCTAGCCACAAGGGAACAATGGTAAGAATGTTAAGTGCCAGCATCATTTTGACTATAAGGAAAGAATCTTACTAGGAAAAAAAAAGGGGAAAGAAAAGAAAAAAGAAAATAGAAAGCAGAGGCCAGCTCAGTGCTGTCCAAGTATCCAAACGGTCAAAAACAAGCAGTTAAAGCGCAGCACGCCAGCCTGGGATAACTCCTTCTCCTTCCTAGGTGTGGGTCCCAGATTCACCGTCAAGCGCTGTCACCAGTGTTCAGAGCCTCGGCATTCACCGCTTGATGAAGTCCACCTGGTGCACTTAAGTACTCCAGCAATATTATTAGCAGAGCTTGGAATTCATGATCATAAGGATGCTGTTTCTATGGGAAAATGCACTTGGAATTCAAAATGACCCACTTAGCGAAGAGCTTTTGGAAAGCAGTGCATGAGGAGAGGCTTCTGGTCGTCTTGAGTTCCCTTTCCCGGCAGTAATGAGGGCATGCTGTGTCTTTCCTGATTACCCTGAGCTCTCCCAGGCTCTTCATGCCTATGTGTGCCTCTGGGAGCTCCTACCTCAGCAGGGAGGTGACCTGCAAAAGCCCCGAGTGCTTTTTCTCTTGCAGTGCAGTGTGGCTTGCCCAGCTCAGTCCTAGCTTAAGCCTCCCCAGTCTGAAGAACATCTTGAATCGCACCAACCCCATGAAGAGATCTTACAGCAACGCCGATGGCTCAAACCATCCTAGCATGGAAAGCAAACGTGTTGTCGCTGGGGCAGCTCTGAGCGTGCGCTCACCTGCTCTGGGCCTGCCTGCCACTCTCAAGCGGGCTTCTTCCTGAGTGTCCCGAGGTCAATGTGTGCAGTCGCATGCTGCCTGCTGTATTTCATGTCTTGCAGCCGTAGGTTAATCAACTTTAAAAATAGCCTTGGCAGAGTATTGATGGTGCTATTTTAGCAGCTGTAAGAAGACACATGGTAAGACAAACTCAATTCAGAGCAGACATGAGGAAAGACATTGAATGTTGAGGTAAGGAAGAATGTGGCGGAATCTATGCAAGGAGGGGAAAGACATGTAGTAACATCACAGGAAATGGCTTGCCTTGGGAGAAGAAGCATCTTGAGGGCCCCTGTGTTGGAGAACCGTGGAGCAGGTGTGGGGGCATAGGGAAGAGGACAAGCTGGGGATTGAAGTCTGCATATCCGCACTTCCTGGAGAAAGGCAGGGGCTGCTGGCATCAGAACCTGCAAGGGTTGATGCTGAAAAAGTCTCAAGGGCTGAGCTTCAAAGCTTCATTTGCAAATGGAAGCAGAGGAGTCAGGGAGGAAGCAGAACTCTGGATGCCAGCCCTGCCCTGGCCTGCGCCACCCTGGAATGGGAAAATATCCCTTGCCGCTGATGGCACTGAAACCTGCACACCTTTGGAGCAGTGATCTCAGCTTACGCCTGTACTGTGTACACTCAAGGGCAGTTCAAGGTGAATGCTGGGAACCTGGATTAGATTGCAGCCCCCCTGGGGTCCTGTGTGTTAGACCCTGGCTCAGTGTTTGGATTCTGTTCATGTAGGCAGCAGCTGCATTTGGGGAACTCTTAAGTCTTTCACTTTAAAGTTATCAACTGGAATAAATAACAATTTTAAAGGAGATGAAACACTGTAAATATTAGCAATACTACTGATCACACCTTAAGACAAATTTTTAGTGATTGTTATAAGTTGGAAAGTTATGATCAGTATTTTAATTCTTTAAATATTTGAGTAAGTAATGATGATGATCACCAGATTCAAACCTGTGTCAGTTTCAAATTGGGGTCATTGAAGTTGTTGGAAATGATGGAAACTAATCTTGTAATGATTGATTTAACAGGAAGCATAATAAGCAGAGTCGATCAATTATTTTCTTAGGGTCATGTGTTCTTTCAACCCTAAACCAAATGAATTCATCAGGAATGAAAGAAATTTTAAATAACTTGCAAGTAAAGAAGTAAGGAAACACTGGAACCCTATCTTGTAGAGAGTGGGCCTTGCAAAAGCATATTCACGAATGTGATAGATGAGCAGTGATCAAGTGAGACACTAAGTCTGAATGGAAAACTTTTGCTCAGCGCAATAAGGTCACTTTTTATTGTCTGCACTAGAATGGTAGGCAGAGCATTCACGTACCTGACCTCAGTAAAACATGGGATATTTCTCCATTTCTGAATTGCATCGTTTTACCTGCTATATTAACATTTGGGAAAAAATGCCTCATATAAATGAATGTTTCTGGAAACCTATGAAAAATAATTGGAGTCATCCAAATAAGAGATGTAATGGAAATTGCTTATTATTCTGATATTTTCACAGTCGTTTCACTAAGCATTTCTCACACACAAGGCAAAATTTCAAGAACAAGGGGATGCTTCACAAAAGAACAGCCAAAAGGTGGCAGCACCTATTTGAAAATTATTTATATTTAGTTCATGTCAAAATTTTACCACGCAGAGTATTTGACGTTTGAGCTATGAGGTAATAAGATATCTATAGATCACAGATCTTCCTTCTGCGAATAAGCTAGATGCTGTAGTAATGGCTATTGATAAAACTGAGCTTGAAACATTTTCTATGATTCGTCCTCTTTGGCTATGTGAGACCAGATGGTCCATCATGATTGATTATATAGCAATAGACCAACTCCATTTTCAGCATCAGAAAATTTTAACAGAGTTACCTAATCTATTAGCATTGATTGTAGTAGCTATCCACCAGGGCTTTAGAAACCTCCTGAAACTAATAGCCTTTTAAGGATCACAAGCAGGTTTTTTCCCCCTGTGGGATAGATGATGAATTAATAGTCGTTTAAATCTAAGTAAATTTTCTTAAGCCCAAATTTTACCGTACATTATCACAGAGAAGCTGTTTGATCATAACAATATTTAGGAATTGTTCAAACATGTGAATTTATATTTTAAAAATAATTAAGACATTCATAATTCTCAATGATCTCAGCCACTTGCACATTTATCCTGGATAAGCCCTTTTCACGTCTTTTATTTTTCTCGAATGTAGAATATTTATATTTGCTGAAAATTATTACAACCAAATTAAGGTTTTCTTTAAATAATGGTTTGCCCTTCCGAGATAAGACATTAAATACAACTTCATTCAGATTCAGTCTGAAGATTACAGTTCTCTTTAATGGAATTTCATTACAGTCGGATACTTAAAGTTAACTGAAATTAAGCTAAGTAAGGCAACAACTCCTGTCAAAGACTTACTTTGGTACATAAATTATAGATTGGTGTAAATGACTTCTAGACACTTTGATAGCCCATTAAAGCAGCAATATTATACTTGTCTGTGTTTTGCACAGGTGTATAGAGAATGAAGATGCCATTCCTTATAAGATCATGATAAATTTAAAGGTTAATGTGTCTCTTTAAGGAATTAAATTTAAAAATGTACAGCTATATAGGATCTTTAAAGTTAGAGGTGCTCACATCTGTTTAAAGATCAGAAAATTTCACATCTGCTTTAATCTTGAAGCTCTATTGGAATTTTTTTTCAAAAGCTCTGTAATTTACCCTAGAGACATGTGTGGGGATATCTATATACACAATTTCAGATATTTACATGTTTATAAATACCTGTAGCATTGGAGAAGGATGAGCCTAGCTCCAGGAGCCCAAGAAACAAGAATGTACAGCCTTTGGTAAAGTGAAGAATATTGATTTACAAAGTCATTTGTGTCTTATGTAACACTGGATTAATGTGCTACCTTCTTCAAGCCATGAAGCCTTTCTGGGGCAAAAGCCTGTAAGAGTGGCTATTGCCCCAGTTTATGGGATGGCTGGGAGTCTGCATGAAATCACACGGCCCTGCATGGTTTGCGAATTTTGTCCACCAGCCACAGAATGCGTGCAAGAGGGTAGGTATGTGTTGTAGCTCCAGGTAAATACCCAGGTGCTAGACCCAGCTTCCGTCGGCCAAGTAAAGGTACCCAAGGGCTCCTTTCCCGATGCTTCAGATTGCAAAGGTTATGATCATCTTTGACAGCTGTCCTCATTCTTCTTGAAAATATTTTTGCTAAGCAAGTTCTCATGCATGAAATCACAGTAGTTTAGTGACAGCAGTGTCTAGAGCACCAAATGTTCAATGGTAATTAGAAAGAAGGCATCACACGTAGTTGCCGAGTTGCTGAATTCTGTCTAGAATATGTGATTTAAATCATTGACTTGGTCTCTGCTTGGAAATCAAACTTGTCACTGTAGCATCTTTCCTTTCTGGCATCCATAACGGCTTCAAGGGTTTTCACTCTTGTAGGGAGTTAGAGCCTTGCAAAGAGGAGGGTGTTCTGTGATGCTAATGGTGCAGAGAACCTGCCATCTTTCTAGAACATTCGCATAGACTCACAAGCTGTTCCTTTGCACTTCTGTCTTTGTAGAAAACATGGCGGGTTAAGATTTTGGAATCTGGAGCTAGATTGCTTGGGTTGCAATCCCAGCTCTGCTCTGTCATAGCTCTGGGACCCAGGAAAACGATTTGACCTCTTTATGCCGTAGTTTGCTCCTCCACAAATTGGGGGTGATGTTAAGAATGGTGCCTATATCCTGGTGTGGCTGAGAGGAACGAATGGGATACTGTGTGAAAAGCACTTAGAATGGGTCATGATTGCCAGCAAGTACTATCTAACTGTTAGGACTTCCTACAATAAATAACTCATCCTAACAACTATCTCAGACTCTGTCATTAAGGTGAACTCCCAAGAGAGCATGTAGGTGGCCTTGGGGAAGGGACCTAGTAACAAGACAACTGAATCAAGAGTAGTGATAACTGTCACCACGATGATGGCACTGTGGGATTTCAAAAAGCCTCAGACCTTCTAAAGCTTCACTCCTTCACTTTGTAGAAAATCTGGAAACTGATAAGTCAAAATCATCCTGTGCTTTGATTCTCAGTCATATAGTTCCCATCATAAGCCATCTCATTTTTTTAAAATGTTCATTTATTTTGCATATTTTATCTCTAGGAAAGAGTTTACTAAGAATTATGCAAGGCTTCAATCAACCT